>CABPRJ010000490.1:945045-987000 GCA_902439185.1 Cinara cedri | reverse complement strand
AAAAAAAAAAAAAAAAAAAAAACAAAAACAAAAACCGACGCGCGATATACAGTCGTCTACTTACGGAGATACGTATATTATAATTGTGTACGTAACACGACCGAAAATTTAATCGGAGAATACTCGACGCGTAAAATATTCGTCAAGAATTACGGCGAGTATTATTTGGAAAAAAAAAAATCAATTAACGATTTTTTTTTTTTTTTTAATAAACATACAACGTTACCCTCTAACAATCTTCTTCGGGACCGACGATAATATACATCACGCGTATTATTATAGGTATATAATTTTACTGAGATATATTTTTTTCCCCCGTTTTATGAAAATACTCAGATTCGTTGTACTGTAAAATATATGGATTTCGCGACAATATACTTTATTTGAACATTTTTTTTTTCCACAGATTCCCAACTGTTTTGTCTAAAAATCTAAATAACTGCAGACAACTGCATGTCCGTCGGTTTGATGTTTGTTGTTTTCTATATAGGTTACTTACCTACCCATATTGACTACAAAAGAAAAAAATCACCTTATACCAACGGTTCATAAAAAGCTTCGTTCAGAATCGTTTTTCGATTGAAATGATTTATCGTTACTTTCAGTACATTAAACAATAAATTAAATTGCCCCGATATGCTTTTTCGTCCAAACTTTTTATAAATATCTCGCTATATTACATTCAATCGTTATTAAAATTATATTTGAACATTTTTATATGATTATAGAAACAAAAATATATTCTCTACTACTTCTTTTACTTTCCCCCCCCCCACAACACTCGATCTTTCATTTGTTTTTTCCTATTACGTTTTACCAGAATCAGATGTAAATTAATTTCCGGTCGTATAAGAAAATAATAATAGGTATACGGTCCGGCTCGTTTTGTCACAGTCGTGAATCTCCGCGATCGTACAATATAGATATACTCGAGTATGGAAGGACACTGGCGTGTTTCCCGACCGGAGCGCAGATAAATAACAATTAACATTTCAAAATGATAAAAATGGAGCGGTAAAAAATAATTGTGCCGATCGTCCGAAAGGAGACTTAAACGAACGTACACGACAAAAATATTATATACTCGTATTCTAGGCGCTTCTCGTAGTTGTAATAACGTCTGGCGAGTTCTCCTCTTCACTCGCGTACCGTACGGGTGTATCGGTGTCTTTGGAATATCATGAAAATATTAATAACATACGGATATAATATTTTAATTCGAATTCAACGTACATGATAAATAGTATTATTATGTTTAGAGTATATTTCACGAGTGTACATTGGGTTGCCGGTAACCGAGCCTTGATATTTATCGGGAACCTCCTCCTTTATGTGTATACTGTTCGTATAATATTATAATAACAATAATAATAATACATGGGCACATTATAATGTAAAACAATGCCCCCAAACTCCTCCGATAACCGATCTCCAGTTGTGTTTAACACGCGGACCGGTTACACCTCGTGCGCGCGCCGTAATCGTTGTTATATTATTAACGTATTTCCGACGATAAAATTCGAATACACAATGACCGTATTTCTCGTCCCGTACAAACAATATTGAATTAACGCGATATTAATACGCATAGCATTGTTATGCGTTTCGATTAACAATGTTTGTATTTTATAAGAACGCGGGTTTATAACACATTAAACGTATTACGGTTTTTAATTTATTGACACGTCCGAAGGTACGGAATAATAATTTTCAAATCGAGATTTAACGAATTCTCTTCACGCGGCGTGTATTGTTTAACACGTGTACGCTACAACTCCGTCATTTAATCAACCGATACCGGCGATCGCGATTCACGTTAATATTTGCAAAATCGATCGAACGTTCTATAACCGGACGGGCATGAGCGAGACGACGGTCTGAAGATATTATAAAGTTACGTTGGACGTAAATTTTGATTCATTGCGAGGAACGTATCGGTTTAACAATACTTTTTTATTTATTCTTTGAGCAACTTTCCTAACAGAAATTTTACACTGACGTATCAAGTGTAGCACATTATTTTTCCAAAAGGATATTTTATGTAATTGGTACGGTTTTTTTTTTTTTTATTTTTCAATCGGTTTTTAATAACAATGAGAGTTTCAGGTCCGATACCCGGCGGAGAAGTTGATTAACTAAATCGTTAAACTTTTAACAGTGTTTTAGTTATCACTATTATTATTATAGTTACCATAGCTATAATAACTTAACTATAATATGTAATATACAACTATATAAAATATAGTTAGAAAAATTATAACAATAGTAACTTCAACTACATTTTTTTTTCAGTGTGGGAAAAACGGAAAACTGTACTGCATGCATAAAAGAAACTTCGCTCCGGACCGGCTTTCATTAGCAATAACGGCTTATCGTTGCGTACAGATATAAATCAAAATCCCACATAAAAAATACAAAATACACACTACTTTCCCAACTTATGCCCTAAAACAGTGGTCCACCCACCAGGCGATGTATGCCCGTCTTTTGTTTATCAATTTACCATGCGGTTATCGCGGGGTCGAATTTTCCAAAACGACAAACTGTGTACTGCGTTCCAATATGTATGTTTATGAATAAATACGATATAGGGACGCACAGAAATATAATTAATTTATTTCTATACGGTTTTCATGAATATAATAATTATAATTATAATATTATAAAGGTAAATATTATTACGCGGAGTTAATGGTATAAATAGTATAGTTTTGTAAATTATAAAGTCGGTCGATGACTCTTTATATAAAGTAATTATTATTTCCGTACGGTGTAATATAAGTATAGAATATTATAATATTATTATAATACGTACGCGTGTTACCTACATTATACGAGTGTGTACTGTAGATACAAATATATATAATTTTTTAAAACGCGTAACCGATAATTAAAAATACATTATTTCTATTAAAGATCGAGCGGTTTTTTTTTTTTTTTTTTTCATAAACACAATATTATTCTCCGCGAGCGATTAATTTAATGCGTTTTTAAACCATATGGGACCGATATTATATTACGTATGTGCAGATGCATAGTTAAAACTGCTGCAGTTATCGCGATTAATAATTTTACCCGCGATCGCGTCGTCGTGTCTTGAGCAATAATCTAACCTAAACTTTTTAACCGGTATATATTTAATACGTTTTTTTTTTTATCGCATCAAAGTCAAACGATCTATTTAAATTTTGATATATTATTGTACCTACAGCTGATATAATGGTTTTTGCGAATTTCGTATTCGATAGAAAACAACTTTCAGCGCGGTATTTTTTCGATCGTCTACGCGCATTTTCGCGTTTTTCTCGTCCGAACCGAACGGACGAATGCACTATCGAGTTTTTCGACGTTAAACAGCACGGGGTAAATTGAGGATTAACACTGCGTACACCGGTTTTCGGAATTTTCCCAACACTCACCGAGATTTTCTACGAGATTTCCTGTAAAATCACCAACATCGGCAACGAAATATTTATTAAATTTCAAGCGAATTTTTTTAAATTTTTTTTTAACTTAAACTCATAGCGTAATGTAAAATCTAGGCTCAGGGACACTTTAAGGTCTAAAATATATTAAACATGTGAAATATATCCATTAAAAAATGCGCTTCATTTTAATTGAAATCGTATGACCTATTGAAAACTTGACGTACAACCGATTTAATTTTAGATTCGGAGAGCGTATTTTTATTCTGTTATTAACGGTATCGTAACGTATACAGATTTTGCGGTTTCGAGACGATAATTAATTCGAGAGTTGTCGATCGCACCCGATGCTTATTGTTTGCTAACTAAATCGGCTGTTTAAAGACAGTCGATTCGACTATATGCGGTGGCACGTCAGCGAGCGTGTGAATCCGAGCAATATGTGAATCGAAAAATGAGTATGTACACAATATACACGGCGCAAGTACAGCTGTATAAGATACGAGTTTATCACGTCCTGCGTTAATAGCACTCGAACATAGTTAAATAGAGCCAAAGTACGCTCTGGGCGGCAAAAACGGTGAAACACGCCAAGTAAAATGTAAGGTTCAGATTCCTTACACGACGAACAGCGCGAATTTACGTTTGGCTCCGTCGTTCATTTAACTTTTCAGAAATTATACGCGAACGCTACAAGTCTCTATAACTCTATACGGTTTTGCAATATTAAAATATTATTATTAGGGTGCTCGAATATAAGATTTTTTTTATACGGGTATTTTGGTGTATGGACGATATTGTCGTTCTTGTGAATTTAAAACCCGCGATAGAAACGGAATGGACGGGAACCACTCTTATATATTGTTATCGTATAAAAGACCGCGGTTTACGAACGGATAGCGAATAATCGCGAAAAAAAAATACAAAAATATATTATAATATTATATAGTATACCTGGTGAACATGTTGGACGAATTGGCCTGGAAATCCAGCTTGACGGTTCGATTAAAAAAAAAAAAAAAAAACCGAAAAAAAACGATAAACCGAACGGTCCGCGGTGCGATTATTAATATTTTAAACGCGCACAATATTACGACGACGGCGTATCCCCGAGATCGTAGCCGTCGACGCGATTAAAATTTAAAATACAGAAAAGCGAGGTGATTCTTCGATCTATTCGACAACAACAATCGGTTTTATTGGCGCTTCACGTTTCCGGTCGGGACGGACGGCGCGTTTGCAAAGCCGTGCCGACGCATCGCCGCTCCACGGGCAGGGACCGTCGCGTGTCCGGGGACGGTACGGAGGGGCGAGGGCTGGAAATGAAAACGACGAACGCGACCGGGCGATACCGACGGGATGCGAATAATACGACGCGGCGGCGGAGTGCGCGCGTTCGAGTCTCTGCCGGACGAAAGAGTTTCGAGTGCGAGCGAACTTGCGGGCGGCGAGTGTTTGAACGAACGCGCGTGAACCGGTCCGTCGGCGCGTGTAATGAGACTGCGGCCGTCTTCTTCGTCGCCACCCGCACACGGACGGACGACCGCGGCGGCGGCTGCGGCGGCGACGACGCGCGTACCCCCGCCCCGGCGCGCTCGGCCGGTAACCGGTCCGGGCCGTCATTGGTCCGCGGGTCCGCGGCCCGCCCGGTCATTGGTAGCCGCGGCGCGCGGTCACGTGTTCCCGCCGCCGCCTAGCCACGTGCTGTTCCGCCGCCGCGCCAACGTACTATATTACTGTACGCTACGATAACATTATTATTGTCGTCACAGTAACGCGACGGTTCGCGTAACGGTGACTCGGGGGGTGGGGAGGGGGGGTGCGCAACAGGAAACGGGTTTGCTCACGGTCTATGCGGTGACAAACCCGAAGAGACGATGTAGATGTTCGATTACAAATCGACACGACGGTTATCATATCGATTATTTCGGGCATGTAGCACTTTTTTCCGCCGAAAACGGAAACGGTACGATTCCCGCGTCCACCGAAATCTATAAACTGTACACGGAGACGTTTCCGTCAAACTTTGTTCGAGAACCGCGTGTACATATATTATACTTAAAGTAATACCTAATGATCTGTACAGCGCGATTGATCACAATACGGTTGGACATATATTATTATTATACCGAATTTAAACGAGCCGTGAGCCGAGCCCAGCCCGATTGACAATTGTTATCAATAGCAATAAATATTAGTTTTATTCGTAATATAGTGACCGTTATAGAAGATAAGTGGCTATTCCGAAATCATTATGGAAATAATCATAGGCGTGCGCAGACTGTATGTTCGGGTCGTGTCTGAGAAATATGATTTATTTAGATGAATTTATATACTTTTATTACCTTTCAATACTAGGTAATAGAAAATAACAATTAATTCTATAAACCCTGTCTTTAAATTAGTTTTCATAATATTATATCAATTACCTCATTAAATATCATACACTCTAAAAAAGTAAAAGTAAAAGTTTCTTTGTAATCTTCAATTGGCAGTGATGTACGAACTAATGATAGTCGAGTTTTTTATGCTCAATCGCGTAGGTTATCTTTTGTATTTCAAAATTCTTTGATACGCCGACAAATTTGTTCAATCGTGTCGTAAAAAAGGTGTTTATGCTCAATCGTGTTGTAGCTCTTTTACTAGAGTAATATTAATAATATAATTCGTAATAGTCAATAAGCTAAAATAGTAAAACAATATTAAACACGTTTTTAAAAAAGCTGTCCTAGAATAATGTGGACGGGCGCAGCCACTGCTACAGGCAATTTAATGTGCACTCGTAAGCTTCGCTAAATCATTGTTAATAAAAAAACGATTCTGAGTGGAGTTCAGTTGATAATGATGCTTTGTCAACAATATATGTTATATTCTGGTAAATAATTAACTAGGAATTATATGTTTCTTTAATAATATTTGTTTAATGTTTTAACGATTTTTCCGTTTTTCCTACGTTTTTCTCGTTTTTCCCATAATTCTTCCTGGTTGTTCATACTTTCTGAGAATACTCTTGGGAATATCAAAAAATGACCTCGCTTAAGTACCTTCCTTACTTAAAAATCTGAGCAAGATTTCTAGAGGAAAAGTTGCGCACAGATAAAAAAAAAATAAATAAATTTGTAAAATCATAAGCTACACTTAGAATCTAAATTCATATAATTAATACTGAAAATGTATTTATAAAACGCTGTAACTACTAATTTCATTAGATTTTTTTTCTAAAATATTATTTCCTCTTCGGTAGTTTTTAACCTCTTTAGTGTTTTTTTTTTTTTGTTTTCTCGATATTTTTTTATAAAAATACTTAAGTGGCTACCGAATAGTCCAAATAGTTATTAACTATCGAATCGTTAATGTCAGCTACCGAATAGTTTCGATCAACCATCATAAAAGAACGATCTTGTAGGCGTTCTGCCATTAAGTAAATAGGTGCTCGTGACTCGCTGACGAGACGCTCGTTTCGAATCTTGTATATGTATATATATATTTTTATTTTTTTTTTTGGACTATCAAATTTTCACTATAATAGATTTCCGACTGTTGAATAGCTCGGATTAACTATCGAACAGTTTCGGCTGTCAACGATTATTTATCGAACATTTCACTTATAGACATCGGACTTTTAAACCTTTTTTTGTTTTGTGTCAATTAACAGCGATAGTTAATGTTTGAATATTTTAAATGTCAACAAAAAACTGTTACGTTTATGTGCAATCATTAGCGATATAAATTGTCGTGTTTCATCTATTATCACGAGTTACCCAAAACAATTAATTTTGCTCTCTTCTAATGCTCTATTCTTGGTTATACTCTCTAAAAGTTTTCATTGCAATAACTATACACTTCATCATTTTTCTCTACTTAAACTGCCTCTTTCCAGTTTTCAACTCCCAGGCTATTCAAATCATTTTCCAACACGTTAATCCGTATTTTCCCGGGTATTTCCAGGAGCTCTTAGTCTTCCTAGTGTTGAATATAAATCTCGTTTATAGTTTTTTTTTTTTAAATGTTTATAATATTTTTACGATTTTTAATACGGTCGTTTTCAAATTGTATTCTTTAAGATTCTAAGCGAAACCGCTTAAAATGTTTTATACACATATTATTGATTCAACAATATTATTGACCGAGCTTCGAGCTTCGTTTCACTCAGAATCGTTTTCCATTAGCAATGATTAATCGTTGCGTACAGATGTAAATTAAATTTCCTTCTATATACTACTTTTCCAACTTCTTGCTTTCAACAGTGGCCCAACTTGTGATGCGAAGAATGTCCATCCACCAGTTAATATTACAACTGTGCATCTTTTAAACTATCATATTTGTGCATTTTAAATTTATATAGATATAACTAGCCGTATTACCCGGCTTCACCTGTGGACAGTTTTGTAGCGTAAAATTAAACATTAATATGCACATCCGACGATTTTGTAAGGACAGAACTAAAGGGCACAACCCATCTGTTATCAACTACAACTTCTTCATGTCTTCTGTGAATTTTATTGGTAACTATGCGTCCTTCATTTTCAGGAGCTCTTCGTCGATATTGCGGGTATTTATTATCACGCTGGTTTGAGTTTCTCAATCCGGTGTTCCATCAAATTTCAAAATAGATTAAGAAAATTGTTTAATTAGGAACACACTGATAGCCTATGCCTAATAGTTAACTATATTATAACTACTAATTTTTAAGATTCTAGTAACCAATTGTACACAAACTACTGGATATCGTGCACATTTGGGTACTATAGTGATGCACAAGCACTTGGCCCTAGCAGAATGCCTAAATTCCAATTTGGAGGGACTCTCTGCCGTTTCTGTGACCCCCTTCAATTTGTTTCTTGAGTAAATTCGAAACTAATTGTGCATAAATAACCGGATATCGTGTATATTCGTGCACAAACGACGCACATATTATCGCGCTGGTTAAAATGTCCAAACTCTAATTTGGGAGGCCGCAGAAATGGAGCTCTTTATACAGCTTTTTATACCTCTACTAATTTTAGGATATTTCAGTATTAATGTCTCTACTCCTTGTTTAAAATGGAACGCATGCAACGCAGTGGCGGATACAAAAGGACAGCTGTGTAATCAGCTCCCCTTGGGCCGTGTTTTTTTTACGTAACTCTTATATTCTAAAATTTATTATTTATTATAAATATATATATACATATAAACATTTTTAAAAAATAAAATCCGTAACCCCTTACCTCTGGAACTTCTGGATCTATCACTAACGGGTCGATACACATTTTGTGTTGTAATGAAATGCATTTTCATTAAAATTTGAACATTACGCGCTAATGAGAAAACAATTAGTTTTCATCAAATATAAGAATCTAAAATAAAAATTTCTATTGTGTAAGCAAATACTCAGATTGTAGTATAGTGTTTTTGGTGTGAGTCTTCGAAAATTATTAATTACTGTTTAAAAATTGGTGTGGGCGAAAGCCCCTTCACGTCACCGGCTGAATTCAATAATTGCAAAGGAACGTTCGTTTTTTGTTTTTTTTTAAATTCTTATTATAGTTTTATTTGTTCGACTCGAGCGCTGGTTTTGTCATGTCGCACACCTCTCGTCTGTTGTATTTCCTTGGTCGGTTCTCGTATTTTTCTCCAGATTTCGATTTCGGGTGTTTTCAAGTTTCTCTCCGTCAGTTTGGTCGCGTCGTCCAAGCCTCGCGACCGCACGCGAGTGCCGTGGTCTTATACTATAATCAGCTACGTATAGGTACATTCTTATTTCCGTGTTTCTAGATGACCATAATCTCAAACTATATACACTTGAAAAATTATAAATTACAATAGGCGATGTCTCTGTTATCGGACACGTCGAAACAAAATATACTTACGCAAAACGCGACGGTACAATGCATACATTATAATATAGTCTGCACGAACTCCGCGGGTGACGACAATAATAATAATATATCGTTGGATCGTCGGGTATAAACAATATTGTTCGCTATATTATATTATTGTACGAAAAAATGACAAAAAAAAATACTAATTATTATGTACAATATTGTTTTCGCTCGTGACGTGTATTGTTATACTTACTGATATATTGTATTGTCAAATGCATATATCTATTGAGCGTATACGGAATAATTACTATATGAAATATAGTAAATTTCACATAAGACGGATTCGTATTCTGCACGCGTGATTTTATCAACGATTTAATATTATTCGTTATAGATTACATTGAATATGTTTATAGTGTCTATTATTAATTGAAATAAATGTACGTAGGTAACCGTGTATATTGTTATACAAAAAACAAATTAATTATATTCGTATACGATATTAGTTTATTGAACGAATAATCGTATACGTTTATGAAAAACGTAAACAAAATCTAAATAAATGACGAGAAACGTTAATAGAATAATATCGCGTTGCATTTTTCGTATTTCACCTCACTTATAAATACGACGGAATCGGCAAGTAATAATTATTCGTACAGAGGTATCAGATATAGGAACGCGATCGTCAGTCATAATAATTTCAATAATTATCCACGGTCGCCAATTACGAAGTTCGTCTATACCCAGTATGTAATCACATGGGCGTCAGGTTCATCTCCTTATATTCACAAAATAAATCACACGAATCGAAGTTATCCGGATTAAATTCCTACGAATAAATCTCACTAGTGGCTAAAGAGAAATAGGCAAATCGGGACCTAAGGTATTATTGGAAAAGTGAAAGCCTTTTTCAAATGACCCTTTTTTTTTTTTTCTTGTCGGTCTTTAAACATTATTTTTCACGGGCATTAGAAGTTCTAGTTATACCACTAATCAAGCTCATCCAGGTGTCCGCTATCTGCATCTTCCATTTTGTTACTATTTGATCCGTTTCATTCAAATCTCATTTTATAACGACGTGAAATGTACGCAATATGCAAATAAATTCGTATTGGTCTCAATTTTGCGATAAAAATTCTAACACGCTGTGCGCTGCAAAGTGTATAGACATCCAGTCGCGGACGTTAGAACGAACGAAAGATAGAAGCCGACATAATCGGCCAGTATAAACACTGTACAAATACAGTACTGAATAAATAATTAAGATCTGTGCTGAATATTGAAATATCTGCGCAGCACATACCGACATAATATCACGATTGAATTGCGGATCCAAGGGGTTTAATCAGACCGGATGGAATAAATTTCAATTGTGTTTAATATTATAACAAACCCGGTACGCAGTTATTAATAAAAATGCTGAAATTTTGAAAAAAATAACAAATAAATCGTTCGAAAATTTAAACTTTCGCAATGAAACTATCCGGTCATCTGTACGTTACACGTACCATATTAAAGCAGCTACTACTCACATTCGTTAAAGAATGATATTATGACATACGATATGTTTTACAGTTCGTAACTTCGGTTATTAAGGTTTTTTTTTTTTATGTTTTATACCTACTCTTTTTTTATAGATAGAATATATATTATAATTTATGCGACCGCTGCAATGTCAAATAAATATACATTTCAGATTTCGCTTGAATATTTATTATGCTAAGTTACGAATATTGTATCGCATTGAACGGTAAAGGCACAGCGATGTACAATGCGTATTATTGAATTGAGTATACGAGTATGTCTGCAAGGCTAGGCAAGTTAATGATTTCTTTCAACTCAGTCAAGTTGAGTTAAATTCAAATTTAAATAAAGTTAATTCAAAGTAATCTATTAAATCAATTAAGTTAGAAGTTTACTTTTTAATTTAAGTTAAGTTAATTAAAAAAAAAAAAAGGTTTATATTGTCTATTACCTACTATAATTACCTCATAATCACCTACAACCACCAACCAGTGACAACATTAAAAAAAAAACAAACATTCACAACAATTTATATTTTAAAATGTTCATAATATATCGATAAGAAAAAAAATATATATATTTATTTATACGAACATATAAATAAAAATTGAGATCAACTTAACTTGTTTAAGTATAAAATTATAACTCTAGTTAATTAATAGTTAACTATTTTGTATTCCTCGAGTTATCAATTAAATAAATAGTTCAAAAATAATTAATTATTATCAAGTCGGAAAATTAAATCAACTTAAATTTAACTCATTAATGTCCAGCTTTGTATTTCTATATACACGTGTTTAGTATTATATGATTTGTATAGGTATTTGTAATTTCAAGTTTCAAACAAGAAAAACAAATTATTTTTTTTACTATACTATACTATTTGTATTCAACAATGTTTTATATTTGTGTGGTTTTTATTTGTTTTTTTTTTAATTAAATAACTATTTTTCATCTTCATCTCCTCCTTCACCTTCGTCTCAACTATTTGGGGTCGACCATTCTTGTTCTAAACTTCCACTTGACCCGATCTCGCACATACCGGCTGTCCTTGTATCATTCCCACTCAAATTCAACCACCTCTTTTTCAGTTTTCTTTGGCATAAAGCATGGTAACAGTTTGTTTTATTATTGGCCGAATATTTTTGAATATTTTTGAAACTATCGTGTATTACAGCAGGGGAGGGCAGTGAAACAAGGAATGTTTGCTCCAAGAGGGATGTCGCATCTTGCGGCAATCTTTTATAAACATTATGGAAATTATTTCGTTATTTTACACAAGTTTAAGGTGGTATATTTTGAAAAATTACTAATTAGTTTTTTTCCAAATCGTCCGTTTTATTTACACCCCCTGTGCATTGCAATACATTTTACCATAACTGCTCTACATATATTATCAGGTATATATTATCCACCCTTGGTTTTATCACGAAACACAAAAATAATTTCTTCCTGTGGTCAATTCGCTTGTTTTCTGGTCAGTAAGTACCTGCATATATATACACGACATATTACGCTTGAAAATATACTGTACGCATAGGTATACATCGCCTGCAACGTGTGGGAAACGTTATAAACAACTACGATTAATCAACGCGATCGTTTTTTTATTGGACGCTCTATAGCTGTTATTTAATGATTATTATATATATATATATATATATATATATATGTGTGTGTGTGTGTACGACGAGACCATCATCACGGTGTTAATATTTTCTAGATTATATCTTTTTTATTTATGCAATATATTATAATTATATTCATTATAAATAACATATTATATGTGTGTACGCCGTTGTTTCAGTATAGTTTTATATTATACGAGTATAGTGTATTTTATAATATAATATCATAAATCATTTTAACAGATTATAAATTTATACTATATTCGTTGATGACTATATATTATTATATATGTATGAATTGTGTTAAGTCGACGATCGTATTATAATCGTATATTATAACATCATATAGTTAGATTACTTGATTTTTTTTTTCATGATACATAATATATAACTAATCAAACTATATACGGGAAAGTGACAAATTTATCTATGATCAAATAAATAATTCGTAATACACGCGCGTAATAATATTGTCATATTGTATTGTAAATTATTATTCGAATTTGCATAATATAATATATATATACTGACTAAGAACTTACTGTCCACTATGCGAGAGTGCCAAAGTCATTGACTCCACTGAAAAGTTTAGGGAATATATATAACAAACACTTCAGACATCACAGAATTTTTATAGGAAAACAATAATACAAACGTGAAACTCAAAAGGTAATATTAGAAGTTAAGATAATATTATTTGGATACTGGAGCACAGCAATATAAAAGAGAACGGAAATTCGAACAAAGAAACTAAAAAGGTAATAAAGGGAATTCAATGTATTTCTGTAAGCAACAATAAACCATTGCTAACGAAAAACGATTCTAAGCGGAGTTCAGTTGATAGTGATGCTCTGTCAATAATATATAGTAACATGTTATATTATAGTAAAATAATTAAATAGGTATTATATATTTTCTTTAATAATATTTTGATTAATAATTAATAATAAAAAAGTAAAAATACTAAAAACTTATTTATAATTTATATAAATATCTCTCGAATCAGTAACGATTATTTTGGAGATGGGAGAGTTGGCAAAATTTTTTGTGTCTCTAAATTTGATTTAAGCATTATCGGATCGCTTAATTTTAATTGGATCATATGTATCGGTTAGATTAGCCGTCAACTCTAATATATTCCGAAACTTTACAGTGTACAAAGTGCTATGTTCTGTGCCCATGACAGTGTCTACTGACAAATATTCCGTGCATTTTCAATGAACATTTTTCAAAATATCTGCATTATTGTTATTATTGACGAAATAGTTTTTGGATGCAATAAGCGGTTTTATATAACTATTGATTGCCATTTAATATTGCCTTATGGATTCGGGTAAACTCTAGATTTCGCTCTGTTCTACACCAAATTAGAAAAATTCTTCGTTAATGACATGTTGCTCTCCGTTTCCAACCGTAAATCTCTTATTTTTAACAGATTATCTGGATAATGGCCTGAATTTATGTCATTGTAGAGGTGCACTCTATATATTTTATTGTCAAACTAAATCTCCTCGCATATTACGTTCACATAGGCTAGACAATTTGAAATGGGATTGAATTTCATCGGTAGGCGTGTACCTCTCCGAATTACCGCTAGAGCGTGCCAGAATTTATCAGCCAGTAACGTAACAATCCCTCCCATATAATATCCGTGCTACTACTCAATCCTGCAGAGTTCGGTTTAGGGCCTTAATTGTTTTTTCGCGTGTCATTGTGCTTTCGACACACACTATAATAGCTTATGTTAGCACAACATTTTACCCAGAGCACTGTTTCGCGACTTCCAATGGAAATAAGATTTTTTTTTTCCGTGATGAAAAATATCCAATATATAATAGTCACTTCCCATTCGTCCAACCATACACATGAAAGAAAATCACGTCGGTCTGTTACTCTAGCGTAACGCGAAAAAAGTACAAACAAATGAATTTAAAAGGATTGGTATATGGATTTGTAAATAATAAAAAATAATATATACTGCAGCGGTTATCGTTTCCGTTCGGGCGATACTGTTTAAACATTTACAGGATGACCCGCGTACAATAGGTACGGGTGACTGGACATTTATTAAAACGTTTAATTGTAATGGTGTCTTAAAAAAAGCGCACAGTGTTTTATCGAACGTGACTTTTATTGTCAAACTTGTATGTCGAATAATAATATAATTATGCAACGACAATGTGTATACAGTACAGGTTAGGAGGATATGTCGCAACGACGTTATAATACGGATACGTTTTTGTCCACGTAAATATGTATACGGATGCGTACAAGTATTATATGCGTAGATGCGAAACGTCCGAGTACAGTAAATTCTCTATACGCTACATAATCTCTATTTCAATCCCGTTCGTTAAAACTGTGTTGCCCTCGCGATGTTATTATTATTACGGAATTGACACGTATTACATACCCATATTATTGTAGAACGAAAATTGCGGCATTTCGCGCGATGTACACGCGGCATCGAAAATAGCGACGTTGTACAAAAATGGTACAAAAAAAAAATAAAATAAAAAAAACCACGTCCATATACAGCGGGACGGTAAAACGCCACAATCCCGGCCGTCGATATTATAAACGATAATAATAATAATAATAATAATAATAATAATGATGATGATTTTAACGTGGGCCTGAACGCCACGGTATAATAACCGGCACATTTTTCGATACGTCCGATACGAATCCCGCGTAACATTCTACGTATGGCGAATTATCGTTGCGATGCTGCGGCGGCGCGGACCGCATTTACCTAGATAATAACGCCCGGGTATATGATAACGTGACTCACTCGTGTGCGCGTAAGATTTCGAGGTCAATTAAAATAGACATCTGCTATTTATAATATCGTATCGCGAGAACACGGAATTTTGAAATAATTCAACCATGAACTATTGCCACTTGCCGTTCCGCCGCCGCCGTTGTTGTTGCAGCGGTTTCGCGTTACGTTATTACGAAAACAACGGCGCGTTTGTCTGCGATGCGGTATCCGCGACAATGCGACGGATTTATATTGTCAGGTACCGTGTAGCTGAATATTAACTCGCGGTATTTCCCGGGTGCGGTGGTTTCGAAAGGATCAATCGACGACAAAAGACGGTCGATTTAACGGGTCTTGCCGTTTCCGTCGTCATCGTTATCCTTGCCGAGGGGTACACGTCACCGTTATCCGGTAATTTATCTATTAAAAAGTAAACTTCCTCGTCCGCGACAAGTGAATTAATAGCGGCAATAACTATTTTTTTTTCCATTCGTTTAAATCAAAAACAAAAACAAAAACGCCGTTTCTTTCAAAAATACCAAAAACTCTACGTCACCCACACTTTAGAAGTTGGATTTCGTGATAGACAGCGATCGTTAACTTGTTTCAAATGTACAGTGTCCACGAATATCGGAATAAAACTGTAGATTTCGTATAATGGACGGACAAATAGACAGACAGACACGCAGCAATCTAACGACACGAAAAATTATTATAATCAATATTGTATATGTAAAATGACCAACATTTTACCCTGAAATCTTGTGCCAATCAAAAAGTTTATAAGAACTTTCTTGTATAATATCATATTTTTTTTTTATTTCCCCTCGTAGTTTTTTTTAATAAATACGAAAAACTGTAATTTGTTTGTATCATTTTTGTTGATTTTGTGTTATCTTGGCAACGAGCGATCAAAACATAAGACTTATAATATTCTACTCAGAATCGTTTTTCTTGAGTAGTGGTTTATCGTTGCGTCTAGATATGAATTAAATTACTGTACATATTGTATCCTTCCATTTGATTTTCTAATTATGTACAATGGTGGTAGGTACATTCATCAGCAGTTTCGGACTTTTATTAATATTATATAGCGTTACAAAACTGTACGCACATAGAAACGAAATTGTACAGTGTACATAAACGAAATTTGAAACGCTACGATACCGAAGCTATATAGTATATAGTATTATGTTTCGGTACGAAATCTATTGAAAACGCCATCTTTTCGCTCTTACGCCTCCCACACCTCCCACAAACAATAGTGTACTATAGTGTATAGTGTACAATAATGTATAGTAGTGCGCGAGTTTAGTGCGATGAACTCGTCAAAAACAGATTAAATCTCCTATATTATATTATACGAGAAATAATATCATTCAACAAAGCCTATAAATATATACAAACACACGCACACACACACATATATATATATACATTATTGTATACAGGCGCGCTCTTGAGGCGGTCATTTCATCACGCGCGGATGTGGAGGACTCGCGCAAACCAACAGCGGCGGCCATGGCGTCGTGGAAACCGCGCTTGTCATTTATCAAAACGCATAAATATATTATATGTACCTGTATGCCGGAAAAAAAAAAATCTTTTCCTCCGTATACATAAATACGCACGCGTCAAACGACAATACGAGTAGCTAACGGACGTATAAAAGACCACGGGAATAATAATAATAATAATAATAATAATAATAAAAAAAAAAAACGTGAATTCAAAATAACGGTAAACGTGAACAATATACGCGAAAATGCGCGCGGTAATCTGACAACAATGACAGCCGCAGAGACGCTCCAATTTTCGCGTCGATAAGTATCAGCTTCGACGAGAAATTTCCCGATAATGTTTTCTCTTGATGGTCTACATCGGTTCGTTTCAAAAAGAGGGGTACCTATGCCGTCCAACATCTATTCTGACTGAACTGTGGTAGTGGTACTAACTATTTGCAGTTGCGGACATAAAACTACAACGAAATTTCGAAAAAACGTCAGCTCAACCTTCTGTCATCGATGTTAATCCGTGCCACCGGAATTTAAATCCCACAGCCGCATCACATTATGGCGATTTGTGAGAAACCGCGGTAAAATCTGTCAAATACCATTTAATAAGGGTAATTGGTACCCAAACGTTGACCTTCGAATACCCTATTGAATTCCCGACTTCTATCAGCAGTGCGGTCTGGCTTTAATGATTTGTTACGGAATATTACAGTAAAACTGTCGTTTTCTCGTAGTGTGTAATCTACGAGCGTACATTTTTCTAACTTTATTCGTAATACTTTATTTTATTTGGTGCTATTTTTTCAATCATTAATATAGAAAAATGTCTTAATATTGAATCGAAACGTAAACAAAATGCAGACAACAGTAAAGAAGAAAATAAACGTAAGTTTAGAAAATATGATAATAATTAATTAGATTTTGGTTTTACTTACATTAAAATAGATAACGAAGAACTTCTTAAGTGTATTATTTGTTTGAAAGTATTATAGTAAGGTTCCCTTATAAATTGAAACGTCATTTGGAGATTGAATATATAATACATTAAATAATAAACCACGTGATTATTTTGTAAGACAACTTGCAAAATTAGGAAAATATTTTTCTAGTTTCGTTAAACACACAAGCGTTCCATCTAAAGCCTTTTTAGCTTCATTTAAAGTAGAAGAACTCATTTTATCATCAGCAATAGATATGGTTTTCTACTCTGATAGGAGATACTGCAGCAAACCCACTTAGAAATATATCTTTATTTAATAATACTATTAATCAGCGAATTCAAGATATCTCAGATAATATAAATAACCAGCTTATTGATAAATTAAGAAATACAAATTTCGCGAATCAGCTTGATGATGCAACCGATAATAATGAAGACGCATTTTCAATACGTTATGTTCGGTTTATGGACGGGATAGATATTATAAAGAGTTATTATTTTGCAAATCTATATTAAGTGGTACTAAAGCTAAAGACCTATTTGATATCACAAATAATTGTATGGATTATAATATTATTAAATAGGAAAACTATTTAGGCGTCTGTACAGATGGAGCTCGAGCTATGTCTGGTTAGTACGATAAACTTCGGGATTTAATTCGACAAAATGCTCCAGAAATGATATGGACTCATTGTCTTAATCATCGAGAGGCTCTGGCGTCATAAAATATAAGTTGTTTTTTAAATTATGTACTTTAAATGGCTATAAAAGTAGTTAACTATGTAAAAACAAGACCTGTTAAAGCAAGATTTTTTCAAAAACTGTGTGAAGAAATGGGTGTAAAACATTACTGCGTTACAACATTACTGTTTTACTGTAATTCTAAATGGCTATCAAAAGGTAATGTACTTTCAAGAGTATTCGAACTTAGACAAGAACTTTATTCTTATTTAAATGGAAAAGGTTATATTAATAGCAAAATGTTTTTTTGATAGTGATTTTGTAATAGAATTAGCTTATTTATGTGATATTTTTGAAAACTTAATTCACTTAATATATCTTTACAAGGTAAAGAAACTCATATTGTGCAATTATATGATAAGATAGTTGCTTTTATTAAACAAATCAACTTATAGAAAAGAAAATTAACAGAAGAAAATGGGTTTAACCAATCAGTTTAAAGACACTATTTTTAGAATATCTGACGAATCTTGAAACTCATTTCATGAAATATTTCCCAGAAGAAATGAAACAGTACTATTAAATTAAAGACCCGTTCACTGAAAAACCAAAATTAAATTTCACAACTACAGAAGAGGAACAATTGACATTTCATCCGATTCTTCATTAAGAATGCAATTTTTTTCATATTCACTTTTAGGATTTTGGAACAGTATTAAAGTTAAATATCCTGAAGTTAGCAACAAAGCTTTAGGTATATTAATACCATTTGCCACATCGTATTTGTGTGAAGCAGGATTTTCAGCAGTAGCCGAATTAAAATCAAAATATCGGTCCAGACTCAACATGGAAAAAGAAATGCGTGTTGCAGTAACTACGTCAGTTCCTAATTTTAAATTTTGATTTGTTATTGCTAGGTAGTAGTTTTAAAAATAGCAACAATAAAAATAATAATAATAATAATAATAAAAATAGTTTACTTGTCCTCGGCTCCTGAATAAACAAAAATAAATAAATAAACAAATAGAAATTCGTACTGAAAATACTTAAGAACCCCTATTTTACCCTCTTAGGGGTTGAATATTCAAAAAAATCTTTTCTTAACGAAGACTTACGCCATAATTGCTATCTGTATTCCAAATTTCAGGCCGATTTGTTCAGTGGTTTGGGATATGCAATTATGATTTAGTCAGTCGGCTTTTGAATATGGTAAAAGCAGATAGGATAAACAATAACTTATAATTATAACAATAGTGAAATGACAATAATTATGACAAAACAAAATTATTTAAGCCGAATATCAACATTATTGTCATTTAAGGAACGTATAGCTCTGACTATAAGGGATCATTCATTAAACAGTTGAACCGGGAGTTCGGAAATTGAAATAACTTATTGGATCTAGTATGGATGCTTTGGAACACGTAAACTTATATGAGCTTTGCGTGTGTTTAATAGTATAATTTTTTAAATTCTGAAGAATGTAAATAAAGGTTACTAACAGTGTACACGTGTGGTCATTCTAGATCTAATCTCAGTGACTTTTTCAGTCTCGCCCGTCTTTGAATACAAAACACGTTTTTAATTTTATTATGTATAATATCGTTATTAGCAAAATCCCCAATGTTATAGGAGCCAAAAGCCTGAAAAACTAAAAACTTTGTGTGAAAACACGACTACGGATTGTCAAAAATTATCGGACAAACGACCAATTTCCAATTTAATTTATAATACTACCTATAATAAATGTTGTTTATACTCGTAAATCGTTTTAAATTAAGAATATGTGTGCGTAAACCACAGATATATATACAATATAAACTGACCGGAAACTGGTGACAGAAGTGAAGTTACAATTCAAAATTTAATTCGAAACTCACGGGGCTGGTAAATCGATTATATACTTTTATATTGTGATAACTGCTATACCTATCTGCTTGCAATATTAGTAACGATTGTAGAGTGTATAGAAACTATTGTCGAACACGCAATCTGTGATAGGAATCACAGATATAATAGTAATCACATCGCATAGATATTCATATTCACTCACCGCTTTTCATCTATTCACTCGACCTTCCCGTAAAAAAAAAATATCCATGAGCTAATAGATCAGATATTTCCCTTGAATTTTATATTTTGCCCAATTACCATTATTCCCCCCGTAAGATTATTTCTTTTATAGCATATAATATTTTGTTACGAAATTTGCTAATTCAATAATTTTCTGTTTATCTAGTGGACATACAGTAAGTAAATTCTTACTCTAGTTACTTTAAATCCATCGTTTTTATATTCCAATCCATATGTATTCCTATTGGACTTTACCGTGTGTCAATTTTCATACAGAAAAACTCCATAAAAATTCTCTGTTGCAGTCTGCTTCAAACAAAAACATAAGTGCGGCTTATAATCTATTATTTAATTTACAGATTTGTAGTATTTGGACTTTTAATTATTGATGAACGAATCTCACGGACTGATACGGTTCGAATGAAGGTGTGTTAAAAAAAATAAAGGGGATAAGAGGTAGCTATATGGAAATGTATTCAATCTTAACAATATAATAATATGATAGGGCATAGTATTATATAAAAGCATGAAAGCCCATTAAATAAAATAACTGATGGCGATGTTGAAGGATACGCCGAAAAAGACCAACGACAAAATATAATAATATACGATTGAAATCATGATGGACACGAATAGAAAAATATACAACGATCAGAAGGAATTTGTGAGCTACCACAGGGGGGTTAGAGGTGGATCTGTAGAACATTTAAGGGAGCAAACTGGTATGGTAGGTACTGAAACAAATTCAGGGGAAGGGGATTCAGGGGATTCATCATTTGTGAAATACAGTTACTATACACTGATATTTTTTGGGTTCAAACGTATACTGGACCCCTCTTCAATTACAGTCTTGAAAACCTTTATATTTCTAGTCACAATAAAAGAAAAATAAATAAAACGAAAAAAATCGTCCCCTCTCAAATCCGTAATTAAGAGAAGTACGAGGGAAAGCTACAACAAACTGACCTTAGGATTATAAACTAAAAAAAGGAGATAAAAAAAACATAGTATTATTATATTATTTATAGTCTTGTGAAAACCGACTAACCGGCGCCGTCGTAACCCGCCGTCTCATCTTTAGGTACGTTCATTGTGTTACTGCTGTAACGCCGTATTTCATTTTAGAATATTATCATTTTGTAATAAATTATTATGATTATTATTGATTACATAGTAACTTACCTTTTTACGTCGAGTTACTTTCCATTGAAATTTAAAACAAAAAAAGTCCGTCATACTACTTTTCACCATAGCACTAGAGCACTAGGCCATTTGGAGCACTAAATTGTGGTGGGAGAGTTGAGAAGGTAATATAAATAAGACATAGGGTATTTTCGTTGGTATATACAAAACAATGTTGCGCAAAGATAACTAAAAATTTATCTAGATAAAGATAAAAGATAGATACAGATAGTTAAATACAATTTATCTAGATAGAGATAAAAGATAGTTAAAATCTAAGATAACTATACAAAGATGAAAGATAAATATCTATATATAAATCTAATATGAATCACTATTTATCTGGATAAAAAAAAAGATAATATTGTTTTAATTTTATTAATTAATCTACAATTTTTTCATCAATATATATTAGATTCTAAAATCTACAATTTTTATTCGAATTCAGAAATAACATAAATAAGCGACCCAGATAATTTTATTACTTATTATACTTTTTTAATTTTGTTCTTTATTTGTTCAAAGGTCGGATTAATAATGAGACATGGGTTTTAACTTTCAAGTTCAATTTCGAATTTCTTAGATAGCTATATATATATTTATTTTTCTAGACGAATTACATTAGATAACTCAATTATTCATCTAATATAATTCATCAGATGACTAATTTTGTTTATTATCTAGAAAATGTTCAACACTGTTACCAAAGGAGTTAAAGCAACGATACATTTAATCAAAAAACGATTCCGAGCAAAGCTCGTCAAACCGGCAATGTTATGTAGTAAATACGTTTTTCCCTTGCATAGTTTACTTAACTTACGAGTATACTAAAAAATAAAACAAACGTACCTATCGTCGTTTCCTTTCAGTTTTTTTTTTTCAAATGTTCACCTTATTTTTCCATAAATTTTCGTCTCTTCGAATATAATCAATAAATAATAATTCCGAAGAAGATGGCCGCGTCATCTTTAAGCATATTCCAAATTGATCACATTTTATTTTCATTATATTCTATTTGTATATGTACTTACCATGACCGTACAACACCCGTTAGCCGTGAATAAATGTTTCTAAGTAACAATAAGTCAATCAGGGTTAAACTGCATCTTTCCTAGTTCAATAATTGTTCCCGACCGTCGATCGATTTTGATGTGGGTTAAGGATTTTCGGGAACACAGTAATGTAAACACAAAGAAGTATTCCATTTGGGGTGACACCGGGGAACGTGGCAAGTTTCCGAGTTTCTGTTGAGGAAAGCCCACGACGGGCTACGAGATTTCACGCTCGTCTGATCTCACCCCTGTAACTTCTTCTAGTATTCTAAGTCAAAGGTGTACAACAGACCATGAACCAATCCCGATTTTAAGAATGTATTTAGACGGGAAATTGCATAGGTACCGGTGGAAATATTGGATATTGGAAAGTGATGAGAAACTTCGGCAAGTGCCGCCGTCCATCGGACATACTGTTTTACTTATAATTTTTATACATTTTGAATTTGCAACAACTTATTATTTTTTTCACTCTTTTACCTCAACATTTGTGGCGTACATTTCAAATGTAGACTTTGGATTTTCGCCTTCTTCTGTCTACCTAATAGATAATTCGTTATTCTCATTACTGTTGCGAATACTATGGAAAACGGGAAAATGAAACGAACCAATATCATTTTTTTCTAAATTTTATCATTTTCTTTTCTTTTTTTTTATGTATTTTTTTTTTTTTGCTTTATATTTATAACACAAATAAAAACAGATAAATTTTAATAGTAATAAAAAATAATAAATACAATGATAATAAATAAAATTATACATACGTACATATATATAAATTATAGGTATATATATATATACATATGCAAATGACATATGTTGAAATATGTTATGTATGCAAATATATAATAAATATACAATATGTAATAATACACACGCATGTAAGTTCGCATAAATAAATATTACGTATGTCACAATACATAATAATACATAAACTCGTCTATATAAGTCGAGATAAGTTTTTTGGGCAGAAAAAAAAATATATATATATTATTATGTATTATATACCGCCTATCCACATATGTCAGTTTGAAGGGGTAAAACGAAAAACGTAGTGAATGACAAATTTTTACATTATTATAGCCGAGTATAGATTTTGGAAATAACATGGCGAACATATAAATAATATTAATAATATAATATAATATAATATTGTGTACAGACGTCATTTTATATTATTATTATTATTATTTTTATTTTTTTTAATATTTTTTTTTAAATTTTTTTTGTTGAAAAACGGCATACGAAAGAGAAAAAAACAATTTTTTTTTTGTTGTAAGTATATATTCTTAAATTTTTTTTTTAGTTTTTTATTTTTTAGTAAACTTTTTAAAAAAATTTTTACAAGATTAAAATCTACTTGCGATTTGTTTTACAGCGTAAAAATAAAAACGGATTGTCGAAAAAGTAACAACAACGAATATAATATAATATTATAATGTATATATATATATATATATATATATATAAACATAAATATACATATATATATATATATATAATAATAATATATAATATTATAGTAATAATATAATGTAATAATATCGCGACGGACAAAAAAATTCGATGGCCGAATATATTATTAATATTAAAATATTATCTAGAAAAAATGAAAAAAAAAAACATTAAAAAAAAACGAATTTCTTTCTAAAAGGACGTCCTAAAATATAATATTAATAATAACATTATATTTTTAAGTAATAATAATAATAATATAATAATATTGTATAATGAATCACATTGGAAAAAAAAAAAAAAAGAAATTATAATAATAATTTTATTATTATATTATAGTAATAATTATATACCCGTTCCACCTCCGTTTTTTATACATATTTTTTTTTTTTTTTTTTTTTTTTTTTTTGTAATTATTATTTCATAATATATAATTTTAACGATGACAACGCTAAACAATAATATTATTTAATTTTTATAATATACTTAAGGTTAAAAATCGTACAGGTGTTTTATTATAATAATATCGTCGGTAATAATTTTTAGTATTCTTTTCTTTTTTTTTCATTTAAATTTTTTTAACAAAAAAAAAATTTATTAAATAAATAAAAAAAATAAAAGAAATTACAACCGGGAAAATCTTCGGTCTTATTAATATTATAATATATAGCTTTATAATATATAATAATATTATATTATAGTATTAAATATAAGGCAACTTTGATTACAAATATTTTTTTTCTTTTTTAAATTTACATACAAATATCGTTAAAATACTATTTAATATTACATTACATTAATACAGTATAAGTAATGTCGAACCGTACAATAATAATAACAGTATTACATCGGATGTTTTATGCCTAATTTATTTTTACTTTTTAAGTATTGTACCTATTTTTAATAACACATACAATATTATAATTTTCCAAAAACGGTGGTGTTTTTTTTTTTCATTAGAAGCTCTGAAATTTTATTAATCGAATTATTATTATTATTAATTATTTTTTTTTTTTTTTTATTGCATTGTTTTACGCACAGCGTGTCAGCAAACGTTGATTCATAACGTTATCCGCATGACTGATAAATAACAGATGGATAATATACAGAGAAAGACCACGGGGAGCCAGGTAGATAAATATAGGCAGAGAGAGCGAGAGAGATGAGAGAGTGATAAAGATGCGTTAGAAATAGAGAGTGAGAGAGAGAAAGGGGTAGAGTATGAGAGTGAGTGAGAGAGTGAGTGAGAGATAAAGATAGGGACGGAAAGAAACGGAGAAAGAAAGAGAGAGAAAGAGTGAGAGGGAGTGATAGAAGATCGTATCTTGTGGCCCCCGCGGGGAAAACGGAATCTGGTTGATTTCGATTTTCCGGAAAATACGCGTAGACTTGCGAGAGTCAGACCGGAAAATAAAAGTCTACGAACAATAATACATCGGACGAAATTATTAATATAAAAACCAAACAAAATAAAAAATGCTGCACATCGGTACCGGCCCTTTTTTTCCCAAAGAGACCGGGGTGTTTTTTTTTTTAATACCGACGGTGTGAATCTATAAGACGAATATAATGTTTTAAGACCGTGACTACTGTAGTATCGCGCCCGGGAAATAATAACAAAAAAAAAAAATGCAATTATACCTGACGAAAACTCGTATTTTCGCATAACGTGCGATGCGCGTGCGACGGGAACCGACGTCAAGTCGATTGGAATCGGCGATTTTCTTTCATCTTGGTCTTACGCGCGTGGAACATTTAGACATTTAGACGTGTTCCGTCTCCAAAGTGCCCATCGGTCTAATAAAGCGACAAGAATACTGAAAACAGATTTGGGATTTATCATCGAGTATACTTGAAATCGAATTTTCAATTTTTTTTTATATATTTCTCCAAAAAAATAAAATGCTCTATTTTTTTTTAATAACTATTTTTTTTTTTTTTAATACTGTTTCTTTTTAGGATCTATAGGGATAAAATCAAAAGAGCGGGAGTGTCGTTAACAAATAGACGAATTCAAATCCGTTTTCAGAATTTGTTCTACTGGCTTTACTAGTCCAATCGGTACGGTGGACACAGAACACGTCTAAATTCCTATACGTTGCTCGCGAGTAAGACAGAGACAGAAAATCGCCTCTTCCAATATCCTTAATGTCTTCGGGCGTTGCGTTGTTCGGAGAAGAAAATCCGCAACTAAACGATCCAGGGAAATCGGACGTCATCGGATGGAGGGGGACATTTTTTTTTTTTTTCATTATTTATTCTTATACATTACGCAGTGAAGATATACCGTTATAAAATTAAATTATTGTTTTATAAACTATGTAGGTTTTGGTTTCTTTTTATCACAGATTTTTTTTTTTTTTTGTTTGTTTCCCCGCCCACCCCTGTACACCAGTGCGATACACACTATTAGCTCGACTTGTATTTATATAACTATTGGATTCTTTTTGTGTTTCCTTAAGCGTTAAAAGACAGTAATAACGTACAATAATGTAATATCATAACGCGGGAGGTAAGAACTTATACTTATACGCGGTAAGAACGGAGATAGAGTGATAGTGAGAAAAAATCGCCGGTATACGATAAAAAAAAAAGAAAAAAAAACCCGAAAAAAACGACACGTAGATAATGGTACGTTACGAAATTAGCCGACAGTAACCACGCGAGATATCCTAAAACGATTTCCGTAACCTAACGTCAATATCAATAATATCAATAATATCAATAATAATAATAATAATAATAATAATAATAATAATAATAATAATAATAATAATAATAATAATAAGATACCGCGGTACTTGGCGAGATAATAATAAATGTATATAGTAATAATAATAATATTATATAGGTAAGTAACAATCGAAATAATGACGTACGTGTATTGGCAGTTTGAAAACAATATAATAATAATAATAATAATAATAATAATAATAATAATAATATAATATAGTCGCGATAATAATTTATTATCGTAATAATAATAATAAACCATACAATAATATTACGGTCGGCGGTAAGACGACGAAAAACACACCGAAAAAAAAACAGAAATGGATATTATTTTTAATTTTATTTTTAATTATTTTTTTCTTTTTTTTTTTTATCGATAATAATCAGTATAATATAACCGCGGCGGCGATACTATACCTAATTATATTTCGTGGTCCCGTGTAAAACAAAATTGTATTTTTCATTACTTATACTAGCGAAAATCAATAATTAATAATATAATATATTATCCTAATACACTTTACAATTTATACTTATACAATATACGAGTTTGTATGCTCAATTTATTATCATTATTATTATTATAATATAATATATAATATGTATAAGATGTAGTATATTATTATTATTATTATACGTAGATATTTGTATACTAAAACGTGAGAAGACGACATTTGTTTCTATTCTTTTTTTTTCTTTTTGTTTTCGGTGTTGGAATTTTTTTTTATTTATACGCTTTTCTTTTTTTTTCTCAACAACAATAATATATGTGTACAAACGTCCGATGACAGCGAGTCGCGGGCAACGTATTTGTTATTTTCGCGAATACCGAGAGAGCGATAGATATAGTTATACATAGATAGCGAGACACAAAGAGAGATAGAGACACGTGTAAAAATAAATACAAACAAGAGATACGAGAGATATGAGAGAAAGAGAGAGAAGGAGAGTGAGAGAGTGAGTAAGAGAGACAGAAAGAGCGAAAAAAAGGTACCGGAACACGAAATAATGTGTTTGAACAACGGACACTTTTTTCAGTGTTTAAAAACTAACAAAAACCCGTTGTTGTAATTCGCCTTAAAAAAAAAACAAAATTCTATATTACAGATTAACGGACGCGCGTGACGACGGAGTAGTAAGAGCGATACGGGGGAGGGGAAAACCTAATCATAACCGTTAAAAAAAAAAAAAAGAGAGAAAAAACTTGTGAATAAATCGAGAATCAATATGATTTATATTAATATTACTAACAACGATGATTTGCGTGGTTTATAAAACCAACATTTCCGAAACCGTTTTCGACATCGTGTGATTACTGATCGTTGTCAGTATTATTGTTTGTTAGCGATCGGCGAGTTTTGGCGTTAACGGTTGACGAGACGACGGCGATACGACAATTTATTATCGTAACGGAATAACGGCGACGGCGGCGACGGGCGAACGGGAGAGAAACACTAAGGGGCAGGGGTGGGTGGGGGTTTGGNGGGTTTGGGGGGGGGGGGTGAAGAGAGAGGGGGCAATTCAATTGTACGGCCTGTACGGCATACGATAGTAAATATGGACTCGTTATTGTAACTGTTACGTCACGAGAATTTTTATTTTTAAATTATGTAATTATTATTATTATTATTATTATGAACGCTGGAGAAGTAAAAATTTATATGCGTAAGTGTCATGTATACTATTAGTAAAATGTTAACGATAATACCACGGGGCGTACGATTTGAATTTTTTTTATTTTTTCGTTCCTTATTTCGTTATTGTTCAAATCACGCTCCGAAAGTACAAGACGAAAATCGAAATGACCGGGAGAACACCGCGAGTTGCTATAATACGTCGGGCCGCGTTTGCTCGCGCCGTCCGGCGGATGGGAGTGATGGTGGCGGCGGTGCGGCGGTGCGGTGCGGACCGAGAACCGAGCACACCGCAACTGCCGGTTTTCGGTGAATTTTTTCCGGCCGCCGATAATGAAATCGCCCGAGTCTGAATCTGAGCGCCCGGCCGGCCCGTTCCCGACGCGGTACACGCGGTCGTGCGGTCCGGGCGACGAGGGGACGGATGTGGTGTCGGTTTTTGACATTCACCGTTACGTTTTTTCGCGAAGGGACGGCGAACAAACGAACAAACGACACGGGTGTCGGTGACGGGTTACGATTTTCCCACCGTTTTTCTTTTTTGTACTTTCGGGGGGAGAGGGGGGGGGAGGGGCGCGAAGCGAAATTCGGATCAAGGCGCACGTATGGAAATCCGACAACGGTAGTTCGGCGGGTCGCGTAACAACATTGATATAAATACATTTTTTTTTTTTTTTTATACTAAATCTTACGTTTAAACAACACGATAAACAATATGATATACCGGCGTGTATAATAATATAAGTACTTTATACTTATGAATATATATATATAAATATTATAACATTAATATTATGAACGGGTACGTTATTTCGCCCTCCGGTGTTTCATTCCGTTTGTCACCGTCCGAACGGACACCCGTTTTTCCCGTCGTTGTCCGAAAAGCAATACGCCTGTCGAGTCGGCACCGGGACATTTCGCCACAGATACAAAAACAATGCCATCGATTCTGCCACGATTTCACTACGGTTTTCAGAGTTTTGCTACTGGTTGGTTTTACAGACCGGGTGTTCAAACACGCTGGCGCTATGCCGACGTAGCATCGGCACCACTTGCTCCGAACGACTCTAAACTCACATCGAAACACTCGTACGGCTGTGTTACGTTTCGCCACGGCGTTTAAAGATTTTGCTACGTCTCCGTTTTCCCCGCTTGTTTTTTCAAAATCCATCTTAATCGGGTTATTTCGAGTCATTCAGCACCGGTGCTAGATCATATTTGACGATCACGTGGCCGGTATTACTTTGCACACTAATGTTTCCGGTCTGTGGTAAAAACAACCCGAATGAAACAATTGAAAATTCCGTAGGAAAACTTTTATGAGTATTTCGATACTAATTTGAAGTGATTCGGAGAAAATGCTACGTCTACTGGGCACCGGCATGTTTGTTTCCGGTCTGTTGGAAAAACCAGCCAGTTGGCAAAATCCGGAATTGTCGTAGCGTAACCGAGCAAACTCGCAGCCAAATCAATGACTTTATTTTTGAAGTTTGAGTAAAAAAATGCCAACTCGACGGACATAAAAGTACATCGCGTATACGGACGGAAAACGATGGTAACGGTTTCGGCCCTTTCGGCGGTCGTTTATTATTTTCGTCATCGTCCCCTTGTCGTTATAGTACATTAAAAACGAAAAAAAAAAAAAAAATTATTAAACAACGCAGTAATGAGAACGTTTCTAATGAGTATCAAACCCGAGTCGTCCATGTGTGATATCCGCAATATCTTCGGGTGCGACGACGTGTTTCGTGCCAGGTTTAATATGGGTATCCGAAAAGTCCCCGTTATGTAACGGGGCTCTTTTTTTTTTTTTTTAGTGCATTATTTAAAAAAAAAAAAAAAATGATTCACAGACAAAGGCGTTCCGCAATTTCTCCGCACGATTTCGATTTTGCGTTTGAGTTTAGAAAACAAACATAGGACGTCTATTCTATACAATAGTACTTACTACGAGTTTTTCGAATAATTTTTTTTTTTTTTTTAAATATTTTTTTTCAATTTAACCACCGAGACTTTAATAAAAACCTTTTGAAAAATAAGTCCCAGTGAAAATACTTTTCTAGAAAAAGAACCTAAACACGATCAGAATAATTCGCGAAACGCCTTTGTCGGCGCAAAATATTACCCTAGAGATGAATGGCGAAGACAAATATCGTCGCCTCGGTCCACCGTTCAAGAAGAGCCCCGTTTACGAGTTCTACGAGTTTGGCTCCGGGATTATGGTAGGGGGCGGGGGTTGGTCTACCGGCCTCGGTATAACATAAGTTATCGTTATCGTGTTGTACCGGACCCAACGAACAATATTATTTGTATTTTTTTTTTTTTTTTTTTTTTGTAAAATACTAGGTCTGATCGAAAATTTCCAAGATTGTTTGAATTGCGGGCCAACGGATCGTCCAAGAGCAGTTGATATCACTGGCTTCTGTGACTACCCCCGGGTACGTCCGTATCCGTGAAATCTCTATAATGTTATTTGTTTCGGTGTGACCGATGTCCGTGTAACGTTTTTCTTTTCGCCTTTGGCGTTATTGTAATCAAAACGAGAGAAAAATATGGGGAGTTAGGTTGAGAGGATTTTCACTGTTGTTTATTCCCGGTCGGTAGAGGAACGCAACGTTTCGCGTGTCCCGTGCCAACAAATCGTAACTGAAAAACCGCGGACGTGCCGAATGAAAGTGTGTCTGGAGAACGCGGAGGGAACGTCGAAAACGAATCCAAATTCAGGTTTGTCGGGAACTTTTCGGGTACCCGCGGCAGTCATCGAAACGAGAGAAAAACCCTCTCCGACCGCTCAAGAGTGTCGAGTCGTTGCTCTTCGGGATTCGTCGAAAAACATAACGTCGCAGAGAAGACGAAGAACAAGGGCCCGGAGGATTCGCAGATACGGACGCTGCTCGGGGGTCACGAGCCGACGGTACCGATCCCACTGTCCGCGTCTCGGAACGCGGGAAGGGTGGCGGAGCGCGGTTCACGGTCCCGGAACCTTTTGATCGTAGACGGGGTATCTGCCAAACGGGCAGTTTAATTCATAAAACGCGGGCTCGTAGTTAATTTAACGGTATTTTTAAAACGGATTTAACGATGCACAATAAGAGATTGTAAATCTACCCGCCCCACCCCCACACCCCCTCGCACGTAAAACCTATATTAGAAATTTACAATGTATGACGTTATATTTTAAGAAGAAAAAAAAAACTATTGATAATCACAGACAATTATTATTGTAGTGTATTGTTATAATTATTTTTTTTTATATAAATCACAAAAAAAAAAACCGGACGTGTACATGGGGCGCGGCTGACTGCGGTCGCCTCTCGACGGTGCGAAAAATTACGAGAAAAATAAAAAACATTCTGTATTGTCATTACTTTTTTTCGTTGTTTCCCCCTTTATAGAAATCGGTTTATTATCGTATAATATATTAAAAAAAAAACAACACCCGACGGCGACGGTCGTTGTATTTTTTCGAAAAAAAAAAAAAGAACCGCGTTCGACGAACAACAACAATGATTTTGTACCGGACAAATAGCATTGCAATGAAATTTAATTTTTTTTTTTTTTTTTATTATTAATATCGGTTTTAATTTTTATTTTGTTTTGTTTTTTTTTATTTCATTTAACAGCTAGTGAATTGAGCGCATATAACATTACAATAATAATAGTACAATAATAATAATATAATATTATAATAAAACGATGATTAAATTTTTGAAAAGTTTTCTCTCGAACATTAATCGATTTCAATTAACGAGTAATAATATTAATATAGAGTTGTCGCCAAAACGTAAAAATCTTAAACCGTTAAAGAACAAAACGAAAAACGACGACGGCGGTCACTGCCGAGTGTGGCTATAGGAAAAATAAACTTTGTCATAAAAGTATAATAATAGTATAATTATTAATAAAATGATTAATCGATTATTATAAATTAGTTAATCGTTTTGGTCGTAAAACATCACTGCTGTATTTTATACTTGTTTGTTTGTTTTTTTTTTTTTTTTTTAATGTACAATTTATAACAGATTTAGATTTGTATTATTTTTTAAACTAATTAATTTTTTTTTTTTCCCGGTTTGTATAATAAATAACATTATAATATATATTATCATTACGTATTAAATAGTAAAGCGAATAAAATCAAGTATTGTTTTTTCGTTACGATCGTGTTCGGCGATTGATAAAATACCGTCATCGCGACAACGATGAAATTGTCGACAGACGCGTTGTCGTGTCGTTCCGGCACCGTGCGTATACAATCGTTTTTTTTTTTTTTTTTTTTTAATCAATCGCAGACCGCGGCGGACGCGTCGGGCGACGGTCTCGGGAATAGACGACGGGACATCGTCCGATCGGTAAATAACGGAGAGTAAAAAAAAAATAAAAAAAACAAAAACAAATTGCGATGTTATGCGATAAAAAGATTCGGAATTCCGTGCGCCCGTTTTCTTAACCCCCCGTCGATTCGTGGCCCCGGTCGGCGGGGAAACAAATCCCGGTGACGGACGTACGTCGGTAAGAGACGAATCGCCGGACAGTGACGACGGATGAACGAGAACGCTCGTGCGGATAAGGGCGAAACACGAGAGGGAGTGACAGAGGAGGGGAAAAAATCCGACGAAAATCACGGTGACGCAGTCGAACGAGAAAATCGAGTTCCGGAGCGGAATCGAACGTCGCGCGCGCGGGGTTCGAGACGGAATCGTGCGGGGGTGTAAACTGACGACGACCGCGAGAAGGGTCGGCGGAGAAGAAAAAACCAAAAAAAAAAAATTACACAAACGACGAGAGTACGACAATAACGGCCGCGTTCATTATTATTGTTTTTTTCCCCGGAGGAGTTATTCCGCGAAACACGGTTATCGATATTATATTTGATTAATTATAATTATTATTATTATTATTATTATCATATTGCACGATAATATTATCATTAATGGGCGGTGGTAGCGGCGGCGGCCGCTGCTGCTGCTGCGGCGGCGGCGAAGGCGACTTCGACCGCGGAAAGACGCGCGCGGATCTCCGACGGTGACGAAGACGACGACGACAACGACGACGACAACGACGACGGCGGCGGCGTGTACAGCAACAAGAACGACGGCGACGACAGCGACGACGATGACGGCAACGCGGACGACGCGGCGGACGTCGCGGACGCCCCGGACGGCGAACTCGCGGACGGCCACGTCGCGAACGGCCGCGGTCGCAACGGCCGGAGCACCGGCGGCTTCTTCTGTGCGCGGCCGGTGTATTCGTCGCCGCTCCAGCGGTCGGCACTGTCGGTACTGCTGCCGCCGAGGAGGCTGCGGCAGCGGCGGCGGCGGCGGCGGCTGCGGCCGCTACCAGACAGCAAGGGTTAGCACCAGTCGTCCTCGTCCGAGTCGCTGTGCCGGCTGCTGACCCGGCCGCCGCCGCCGCCGACACCGGTGCCGCCGACCCCGCCGCCGCCGCTGCCGTTGATCTTCTGCCGCCGGGCGGCGGCCACCGACGACGGCTGCAACTGCTGTTTGGACGACGAGGCCGCGTAACCGTTGCGCACCGGCGACGGCAGTAACCGGCCGCTGCGGCCGATCGACATGGCCTGTTCGAAACTCAGCGGCGGCATCGCCGTCATGGCCATGCTTTGCCGTGCCACGGCCGCGGCCGTGGCCGACGCCGGCACGGGCGGCTTGGGCAGAGCCGCGGGCGAGCCGCGCGTCGGCGACGAGTTCAGCTTCGGGAAGTTTATCGACGCCGAATGCGGCGGCCGGAGCTGCAGCGACGACGGTTTGTTCGGCGTGGGCGGTAACCGGCGTCGGTTGCACCCGATCACGGCCAGCACGGGGTAGCTGCTGTTGACCAGCATAGACGGCGGGGGCATCGTCAGGTTCGCGGCCGCCGCGGACGCCGCCGCCACGCCCGTCATCATCGCCGACACGGACGTCGCGTGCAACTGGTGCTGGTACTGGTGCGGCTGGTGCGACGCGGTCGCGGACGCCGACTGGGCTGCGGACGCCGCCGCCGTTTGCTGCGACGGTAACGGTTGTCTTGGCGGTATCGCGGGCCCGGTGGTGGCCGACGACAACGTCGACGTTCCTCCGCCGTCGACCGCCGTGCCCCCGTGATGGAGCAGCTGTTGCCGGTGTTGCAGATGGTGCGGCTGGCCGAGACGGTGCTGCTGTTGGCGTCGGCTGTTGCCGCCCGTCGACACCGGCGACGGCGAACGCGAACGCTGGTCCAGGCTGGTGGTGCCGTAGTACGTGCGGCCGTTCTCCGACCGGTCCGGGCTGGGCGACCGCACCGGGCTCGTCGACGCGGACCAAGAACCTGTGGGCGGAAAAACCGAACACGCGCACGCAGGCACGCGAACGTTTAATCGTTATTAACATTTTTCCCAGAATTATTAATAACGCACACACACACACAAAATAAATAGTATTTGATTTATGCGAAATCGGCGATTTGCCGCGAGACTATCGTTTTCTATGATTTCTAAACATTTTCACCGAATTGGCAAATCGTCGCTACGGATAAATGTGCGGTTCGAGCATCGACCGCGCGCGTACCGTACCTATACCACGCGTGTTTGGTGCGTATATTTATAAATACAAACACTTGAACGAGCGATGTTCGCCATTGGGGGGGAGGGGAGGGGGACGGCCCGCCAACGATAATATTTCACTGTGCAATCGAAATAAAATCGAGTTATTGCAAAATGCGATAGTGCGCTTATTTTTATTCCGGTTCCACGTCAAAAATTGCAGATTTCTGTTTCTTTTTTTTTACTTTTAAAACGCCCCGGGATAGCGTGGACGCAATACAATTATCTACGTTCGGGCGATTATGGTTTTCCGGTGGCGATCTGCACTTATCAAGCCGTTCAACGTGTACGCCCTTATTTCCCCCTCTTTCGCCCGAGCTCCGTGGCTATCGTGTCGTTTTTTCGTCCCCTGTATCGCAGGGAAATCAATATCAAAATATTCATCGCCTGCATTTCGTAAAAAAAAAAAAAAAAAAACCATTCCCCGAATCGTAGTGAAACTCTACTGGACTGAATTCATTTACCCAACACTCATAGGACGTAATATTCTGCAGACGGTCTTACGAACTTATCGGTTTTATTTAACAGGACTATTTTTTTTAGAGAACATCCACTGCGTGTTCACTTCCCCCCACTTAAAACACCCCGTGATCCTAATCAAATCGAATTTTCCCCGGTCACTCCCTCCTAATGAGAGTGTTTTCTGTATATAATATAAAATTTCCTCTATACAATCGTTCGCCATTTATTTTATAGTGGACATACTGCATTGACGGAATCTAAACTTTACCGGCTATCAAATAATTGGACCCCCTTCAAATACCGGATGTTCGCTGCAGACCACCCGAAATTTCTTTTACAGCCCCGGCAAAAAAATATATTTACAAGCGACTCGGAACCGTACATACGATTATACGTCAAACCCATTATGATGTTGTTATAATTATAGTGTAGTTGTTTATTATATCTACAGCCCGCGGACTGATAGCTAGGTCAAACCAAAAAAAAAATATAAGATAGCAAAATGTACACGGTATGGCAATCGTAAACAATAATTTATTATAACAACAAAAAGATAATATTACGTATTATTATTATGTATTAGAATATATTCAATCAAGCTATGTATATGTATATGTATATAAGCGTTTTCGAATAAATGGCCGTTGAATGGCAAACCGGGCTGATAATCACGTCTAAAATAATTTTAGGAAAAAAAAAAAAACAAAAAACAACAATAATAAAAACTGTACATTTTTTTTTTTTTTTTTAAAAAAAAAAAATCGCTACACGTGCATTATTTTGTCGTCTCCGTTAGGGTCTGCGACTACGAAGCAGAATTAACGTATGTTAATGAAAATAATTTTTTTGATCGAGTTAATTCTATTAAACAAAGGAATCCTTCAGTAATAAACGAAATTTTATACATTTTTATGTTCGACTAGCGTAAGTAAAAGTTCACATGTAAACGAATTTTACCTTACAGTAAATAGTAAAAAATAAATTAACTAATTGAAATTGAATTTCGGATTTTGAAAAAAATCATTCCGAGTTCAACACGTCAACTTTAGTGAACGTATATGGGAATAAACTGTTAAGTTTATGTTACGCAAATTTAAACCAGTAAAGAAGTTAAAGATGAAATCAATTAACTATTTAAGTTAAAAAGTTAAATATAAATTAATTTTCCAAAATTATTTTTAACAAGTTAATGGCAACAATAACGTAGAACCGATTTTGCGCTGTTATAATATGTAGTTTGTACGTGCAATATTTTAATTGTTAAGCGAGATACAGGCATTTTTAATTCGCGGTATATCACGTACTCATAAGTCGCTTAAAAATGAATGTGACGAAAACGAAAAAAAAAACCGACGTACAAACACACATAATACCAACATTCCCTTGTAAGCGTTCGATCGATTCACATTGACACGAAACCTGACGGCACGAAATCAGTTCTGATACACTCGGAATTTGTCGAGCCGTACGTTTGTGCGACGGAGAATAAACAAAAACGGCATACGTGTAGCATGGTGTGTAAGAACGACGGATAGTTTATCGCCGCGTCACGGTTGTTCGCCTTTTCAAATGCGATTTACACAAAAACCAAACGATTAAATCTTCGAAAATTACATTATTACCAGTAGTTTTAATCGATAGATAACGATAAAACATAGTATATTATGAATGATTTAATACTTTATGTATTACTTTATTATACACAATTTAATAAACATATTTATAATGGACCAAACGAAACTACATTTTTCATTATATATTTTGCGCAGTATTATTATTTTTCGTATCGTATAGTATATTATAGTATCTATATGTATAGAATACGTTTCATGCTAATGATTTTATATATATATATATTTGTAATAATATATAAATTGTACACAAAAACAATATTTTTAAATCTATTTTACTGTTTTCAAAAAAAAAAAAAAAAAAATAACGTAACAAAAAATGAAAAAACAAATGATTCAATGTATGGGTATTATTGTTAAATGAAATAATAATATGACATACTCATGATGTGTTGTAATAATATGTATAATGTATACCAATAATATGTACCAAAATATTGTAGTTGAACGCAATGAAAAAAAAAAAAAGAAAAGATGAAAATGTCAGTTTTTTTTTTTTTTTTTTTTTTTTTTAATATAGTATTTATAATATCATGTTCGTGTATATTATTTATTATAATGATAATATAATGATGTGAGTGTGTGTTGTAAAAATTATAATATATTATAGAAATGTCGTTCAAAAAAAAAAAAAAACAAATAATAATAAAAAATCAACTGAATAATATGTAAAAAAAAAAAAATAATATTTATATATACTCGAAATTTCAAGTAAGTAAGTACAACAATAATCGTATATTATCTACCTATATATTATGTATGTATGTATGTGTATTTATATATATAATATATATATATATATATTCGCAATTATATAATATATAAAGTGAAAATAAAAAATTACGTGCAATAATATATTGTACCGTTTTCCGTTATGTTTGACTTCGAGTATCTCGACCTAACGAAAAAAAAAAAAAACAAAAAAACCACCGATGGTTTACGATCGAATCTCATCATCATCATAACATAATCATTACATTGTATTATATTATTTCTATCGTCGGACATAAACATTATGATAATGTACCCATAAGCGCAAATAGCCCAATTATTGTCCGAAGGGGTGCACCAATAATTCTGCCAGAGCGTCGATAAATTAAAGATATCTTTAAGATTTTTCAAGATTATATACACAATAAAAAGTACACGGTGATGCACCATCAAAATATCCCGCAGTGAAAATAATCCCTTCAAAATATCCCGTAACATTCCTAATACGAAGCAGTCGTACTGTTGTAACACAAATTCGGAATCTTGACCATATTTCGCCTGAAATCCGTTACTTTGTATTTTCCTCTATTTTCCGTAAACTGAAAAAACACTTGGAAACTTTTGTTGTATTTCCAAACACCTATGGGAGTTTACAATGTACGTGCCATAATTTAAATGGGGATATTTTGAATAATAGATAATTTCAATGGGGATATTTTTAAGGGACGACCATTCTATTATTATATAATATATTTGATGAAGACTTGATTTGGGAGCGTGTTGTCCGAGTTTGAGAGGGGGATAACTCCCCGAGCCCCCTATTTGCGCCAATGGTTATACATATTATATTATGTTAATAAATCTATAGTATTTAGACTAATTCGGCTTGGCGTTTTAGTGAATGTTCTCCTTTATAATTTAATATGCTTACCAATTACGACTATATATATTGACCCTCTTTATGTTCGGGGTTTGTTCATTTGAAAAAAAAAATAAATTTGAATTTTCATTGTAATGTCACGTTAATCTCATCTCTTGAATTAATACCATAACATGTTATATTATACTCGGTGCATGTAAACGTAAAGTACGCATAATGTAAACTCATGGGCGTCACTAGATTCAAAATTTTTGGAACGTAGAAAAAAATATCAAACAAAAATTTGCATTCTGTTTATTTTTTTGAAAGTTAAATGAAAACAACTTCACAACTTCACTTTAAAAACGAAAATAAATGTGTCCCTCGTTTCTAGTATATGTAAACCTATTATTTTAACACTTTATGTTCAAATATAGCTAATTTCACGCTACTACAATATTTTCAATATTTAAATTGAAATTTTAATTTTAAAACCTAAAAAACTACGTCTGAGGACGAATACTGGTTTTAAGTATTCTTTTATACCGAATACTGATGTTGGTTTCTTTCATTCTTCTTTAAAATAATCTAAACCGTAACTATAGTTAACAAAAACCGATCTAATTGTTTGTAAATTGGCCACTTATTTCTTTAAGTTAGTATTTTTTTCAAATATAATAATTTCATAAACTTGTTTTTCTAGAAAAAATATTTTTAGGTAGGTTGTATACATAAACAATTCGCATATGAACAAAATATAATTAACGTTATGATACTGTCACAGAATATATTATTATTAATCGTATAACGTCAATAGTCGAAAATTGTTTTTCCCATGATATTTTCACTGATTACTCTCTACGTTATTACTTTAATCATTTTCGTTAGACATGTATAATAAATATCGAATATTATATTAGATTAAATACATTTTTAAAGCATTAGAATATTAATACGACGACCTTGCTATCACCAAACATATTACGGGATAGCAAAGTATCCCTCAGTATCCCTTAGTGACGCCTATGTGTAAACTTCATAGATTCGATCGGATAAAATTTCGGATATGAGACACGTCGATTTCGAAGATTTAACATACCTATATACCGGTATCAAATACAATTTGATTTCCGTGTGCGGGACACGTATATGGACCGCGATTTACGATATTATATATCGTGTGTGTACTAAAACCATTCATCTAATACGGTGTATATTATTATGCATACGTGTGAAAAATTGTATAGGTAAGAATAAGTATATATATATATATTGTATTGGTAATATTACATGTTAACGTTTTGGTTAGGCATGGCAATTAATTACCTGTTCTGTGTCGACGGTTCTCTTGTTTGACGATCTCCACCACATTGGACACGGTGTCGCTGAATCCGATTTCGTGCGGATGATGACTGTGGTGGTAATGATGCGGATGATGGTATAACCTTCTGATCGGCGACGGAGACCGGTGCTCTCTCCTGCACACACGATAAGAAAAGATTGTTACGATGATATTGTAATGTATTTGAGTACGATGAACGTTTATCTAAAACTGATTTCCCACGTGATATTATATTTGATGCTTGTAATTTAACAATATTTATTGAATTCACGAAATCGATCCATACGACTTGCAGAGTATCGACCCGAAATATTGTTTACCTGAAAGATTGGGTCATCCCGAAATTAGACTCGAGCGATGATCGACTTCATCATAATATTAAAATACACAGAGTTAACTACGCCGATTTCGGCAATTGTCCGACTTAATGCGTCGGAGTCCAATTTCTTGTGATTTTTTCCCCGGATTCTGGTCATAGCTGAGGAAATTATAACAGCCGCTAAAGAATAGCTCAGTATATTACGTTTCACTTGGTATCTTAAAAGAAGCGGAATTTTCGTACTTTAGTAATTGCTTGAAATATTTTTTGAAATCCCCAATGCATTTCTACCCGCAAATTCACATTTAGTAATAACCAATTTCTAACGTAGGTACTTCTAAACTCATCGTTTGTGCCTAAGGTCACTCCAGGTTTCAAGATTTGTAGAATATAACGTTCTTTAACTACTGATTATAGTTTGTTCAGAAATTAAGATGTATACATAATATTTATTAGACTTCAGTTCACTAATTTATCGATAAGTTCAGAAAAATAATAAAAGTAAAATTTAATCAATTTGTTATTAATAATTGAGTGAGTGAATAAGTTTATGTACAAAAGTCTGAAAACTGAAATTCAAAAGAAAATCACTTTTTCAATATAGTTTATATAATTTATGTAACCAAAAAATGTATTGTTATTTTTAGAAATATTATCGATAAATAACACCAATTTCTGGTCTAATAACCCATTGATACGCATAACATTTTTGATTTTTCATCTACGGAGCAAAATGCTCCAGAGGCCTTTGGTGTGCCAGCCCGACATTGTATGTAAGTACACTGGGCCCTGATGTTTTATTTCAACAAGACCAAGACTGGTTGAGTCTTAAACTTGGTGAGATCATCAGTTCGTTTAGCTCTGCTGCTAACCGTTTTTTTTACTTAATCTCAACAGGCTCACGCGTGCCTAATAAAAAAAAAATCGACCGAACAGGCTTCTACGTGCACCCCAATGCTTACCGAATGCTCGGCGACCGCGATCTTGGTTGCCTGTAACCAGGATGTAAGTGCATGCTACCACTCTGATGTTGCTGGGACTGTTGTCCGTCGGAATTCGAGTCCTCAGACGGTCTCCGCGATGATATCACCACGTCCGTCAGCTCCATCACCTGTAAATCGCCCATGCTCTCGTGTATAAATTTACTATTCCCGCGGTTCCGTGTTACTTTTATAATATTATAATATTACTTATGATTTATAATAATATGTGTAAATATGTATAATATTGGTGGTGCTAGTATTTATTAATATTATTAATTAATATATGTATATATTTTTGTAGATAGTATTTGTTTTATGTACACGAAATAAATGGAAATTCTAAACGAAAAACAAAACGAAACGAAAAGCTAAATAATAAAACAAAATGAAACAATAAAAGTAAAAATAATACAAATAAAGGAAAATAAATGTCCGCAATAAAAAATGTTCGGGATTAGACAAAAAAAAACATTGGTTTTTCTGTTGAAGCCGGAGATAGATATTTGAGTTGATTAAACACAGGATGTTGTGAATTAATTCTTTTTACCGTTATGGTGTAATATATTTACTGAAAAGTTACAACCGACCATCTTGCGGCTTCGGAAGGTTTAGTTTGGAATGTCAAAAAAACGTTTTTTTTTTTTTTTTTTTTTTTT
>CABPRJ010000490.1:691618-943715 GCA_902439185.1 Cinara cedri | reverse complement strand
ACAAATAAAACAAAAGTTCACAAATAAAACAAAAGTTCTAATAGTATTAATTATAATAAAATCGTTATAGCGAAATTCTTAGTTTCCGAAAAATTAAGTTGAAATAAAAATAAAAAAAAAAAATTATAATAAAAATACCAAATCGAAATTATTATTCAAGAGTTCTACACAATAATAACGAAAATATACAAAAAAATATACCAACATACGTATATTATATAAATATTATTATAGATGTATACGAAAACAACCAACGATAGAATATTTATTAAAAAAAAAAAAAAATTCAACTATTTCTCCGGGGAGTATTATTAAGTTAAGTACGAGTATATAATAATATATTTGATAAAATCTCAAATTGTCAGACGTATTTTATTATATACCTTTTCAAAAATATCGCCACGTCTCCTTCTCAAACGTTTGGATTGCGTTATATTATACCGCTGAAAATACACAAACATAGAACCGTTTTACACACACAGATTATAGTCACTTGACACAAAAAACAAAAATAAAATCATTTTTTAATCACTCGGAGGATTTTCACCGCTAATTATCAGTTATTATAATATTATTACTTGATTGTCGTCCCTATGAATAATATTTACCTATGTAACACGAATGCCATGTATGTTACTGCATTATCGTTTATATTTTAGACTACAAATAACCTAGTTATACAGTGTACATGTATACATAAATATATAAATATTATATTTATAATCAAAGAGTGGTGAACTATAAGGGACCGTTTTCGAATGATTATTTAGTTTTTTACGAGTGCCGTTATTTCGCGATTTTGCACTGTCGTGTATCTAAATGCCGGGTGTGTACCACTAACACCGTTACTTCGTTTGGTCCCCCCCTCTCGTACCTATTACAGTGATTCAGATTTTACGGACCAAGATACACGGTTGGGAACGAAGCGCACGTAATCGCGGTGAGAAAAAAGTTTGTAGACATTGCAGGCGGTGTTCTACCGAGTCTTTTCTCTGCTCGGCACTGTATTACATACGAGCCATATGCACAACTAGTAGGGTACTAGGGGGTATTTAGCACCCCCGAGTTTGAAATTAGCACATCCAAAACATTGAAATGTTTTTTTTTTTTTTTTTTTTTATAATATCAACTAAATATTTTATCCATGTACTTCATATTCAATAAGCAGAACAAATATAGGCAACCTACAAACAATGCATTTAAATAAAAAAAATTAAATTAAAAAGAACATAATACATTTTTATGCAGCGAATTGAAAATTAAATGTGTAGTTGCTTATTATTAGTGTCACTTAAAAGAGATTGCTGTTATATTGCCCACCATAGATCCGCCACGTGTATATAATTTAACATCCGTTAAATTGGTAGTTTAGTTGCGCCTATAATACGCGAAATAGTATTAAATATTATATTATTTCTAAAAAGTATCCGCTAAGACAGGGGCTGGTAATTAGTTTCTAAGGAAGGTTTCTTCGATAAATTTTCGAGGGACATACATATGTATATTTTAGGAGTTAAGTAATAAAGAATGTTTAACCTCTATCTATTTGGTGTTTCGTCTTATTTAACACCTCCAGAAAAAACATAAATTTATATATCAATAAATATATTTATGTCATCGCCGGGACTCGTAAAATAAAAACTATTCGTACTCCGTGTCGATAAAATACGATTTAGAACTCTCGATTGATTTTTTGCACCATTGTTATATATAATAATTTGTATTGCACGACTGAGAATGATATTTGGCGTTGATCTAGTTTTACACAAAATTGTGTACAATAGAACTATTATGGGCCATTCGTGGTTCAAAGTTAAAAAGAAATTTGATTGCACACCGATACATGTAATCGAGCATCAACATTAAATAAAATTAATCGATATTATTATAGAGTAGTATGGGCATTTTTATCTAACTGATTCTACTATTATAAGTTAAGAAAAATAATAATATTTTTATTTAAACCAGGGTTGATGATATACGTGTATAAACCGTTGTCTACCTATCACGTATAATACCTTATGTATAAAACGTATACAACTTTATAATGCCTGTAACGGTTGAATTTTTTTTTTTTTTTGATGTTTATTATAATAGTGATAATGTTGTACTTTTTAAATTTTGATAAGAATTAAATTTTATAAATTTATATAACAAATTAACAAATCACATAAATTTGGTGAATTTCTTTTAATTTAGAATAAAATAAAAACAAAACAAATTATAAATATTGGAGTAGTTAAGAATAAAGAATAAAAACGAACTTAGTAATAAATATAAAATACAACATATAAGATACATTAAATGATGATTAAATTCACTTGATAATTAGTTTACCTTATAACTTCTATTCAGTTGCAGTCAAAAAAATTGTATAGAGAAAAAAAAATACAACTAATAGTTTTATACATATGTATAATACGTGTTAATACGTGTTACTTTACTGTATTGTATGTTTCAACCGTGATTCAAACTGATATAAGGTTTGCATTATACTTATCGCATCTAAGCCAAAAAAAATTATTGTCCGGTTAAATAAATACAACGTGCCAAATAAATGATACGACAATGTTACACATATATTTCGTATTAGTTTTTTGGGTTAACGGCGAGTTATTGGTGAACTTCAAGTGTTTTTCATCAATTGACCATCAAAACGGCTTTAATCGTACGACATCATACTATAATACCTATACACCTTTTTGTGGCCAGTCCCCTATACTTCTCCTATCGTTCGTTATCAGTTTTATATATCTTAGTCATTGATAGGCACTGTGAAATCGCGAAATGCTGCGTTCCACAGAACACTGATGAGAAAATCTATCCACTCTCTTATTATAATATATAATAATATATAATTATATATATATGTAGGCATTTTAACTTGGCCTAGAGAAGTTTCGTTTTAATTCTCAATGAATTTAAATATATGTAATTTTCAATTCTACGTACCATATAAAATTACACACGCAGTGTTAAGAATATCGCCTAAAGTTTGTATTAATAATATATATTATATATTATTATATTAAATAAATATTATCTTAAAAATAAAATAAAAATATGTTATTTAATACTTTTCACTCTTAAAATACGTAAAAACAGGACAGAGAGGCAGGGAGTAGGTAATAATAATAATATACTCTCTGGGGGCCGGGTTGACGTAGGTATATTCATGAGTAATATATTACTTTGTCATTACGGTCATCACCTTATTTTTAGACCTGAAACAAATAAGACCATCCGTCATCGGTATAATATCATATTTGTGTTTCGGAACGACACCATATAGGTATATTTTTTCATATACGAACAAACGATGTACGAAAATATAACACATTCCATTCAAAACGTTGCATTTATAGGAGGTTCCTACGTTTATATGATGGCGTTAAAGCGGTTTGAAATAAATGAATAGGCCCGAATCTGAATATTGAGTGGAAAAACTAGATAACTTTGTTTTCTGAATACTTGGGTCTATATATATAAAACGGGTATATATAGCAATGGGGGAATCATGTCAAATGATATCACGGCTGTTTCAACAATAGCACATTTCTTAAAATATACCGGCTCGTGGCTATAACCTTTGCTGACAAGTCATAGCGAGCTGATAGCGATAAAAAGCCGAAAAAAAACAAGAAATTCGTTACATAGACTGATCTAATTGATCTAACTGAAATTCTGACTCAAGTCTAAGAAGATCTTTAACGCAATCAGAAAAATAGTGCTAAAAACCAGGCTGGACCGGAAATCGAATCCTAGTCTTTCGTTTTCCGTATGATTGCTCGACCACTGAGTTACGCGGTACCTAAATAATTTTAACAATATTTCTGTTGAACTTCAACGGTATAACATCTCGGGTTCGAGAAATTAGTAAAGTAGCCATATGTAAGGTTGAAGGGACAATGCGGTGGCAGGAGCTGTGCCATTTTCCTCAAAAGTACAAAATTCATAGAAAGATCTCCTTAACAAGCGCGATGATCAAAATTGGTAACTGGATATTTCTGACTAGACTCAGAATGGGAGTAGATAGAATAACAGATAAATTAAAAAATCTACATAAATTTCAGAAGATAGAAATTTAGTATGAAACAAAAAATTAAAAACCTATTGAAATGCCCAAGCAGCCCATTATCGTAAACAGAAATATGGTCCACTTACAAAAACGTCAACCGCGATAATCGTGACAAAATACTGATCAAAGATAATATAAGCTATACCAAATGAAACCAATAATATTGCCATAATATTACTCTAAAAATATTTCACCTCCTAGCAATGTTTATTTTCAGTTTAAAATAGGTTTATTTATTGTGACAACGTATATACTTGTAAAATGAAAGTGCGTGTTCATTCATGTTAGATCGTGTCATTTTTTTTTACATTGATATGTACTTGTTTTTTTCTCTTTGTAAATAACTATTCATTTAGAAAGCTTGCTCTATCTAACCAAAAATCGACTTTGAGCTCTCCTTTGGCGGTTAATTCAAATGAACATACAAACAGGCTACCATGTACAATTTGGTGAGCTGCTTAGTGATTTAAAAACGTTAGAACGCTACGTTGACTTATAAACTTTGAATTACAACTGAAAATCAAAAAAATTACTATCTCAATGCACCAAATAGACAAAACTCACTATCAAAAACTTTCTTGAGTTTGATAATTAAATCAAAATTAATTCTGTTTAAAATGTTATTTATAGAAAGAAAAAAGAGCATACATCATATAATAAAACAAATAAACTCTTCACTACTCTCAGGATCTAAAATATTATTACTAGACCGTTCCCAACGGTAAGCTCTAAGCTCGGTAAGTTTCTTCAATTCAGTGATTTATATACGGGTTTTTGAAGTCCAACAAAAATGTACAACTTTATCAGGCTTTGTACGTTGCATGGTCAATTATAGACAAAGATGGACAAAACTAAATAGTATAAGGACGGGACATGGTAGATAAGGATATTTACTTCACAAGTGGACAATAAAAGGGATCCGAGATCTGATTGCAACGATTACATTCAGATAGTTCTGTGCTTAGTTACGAGAGCTATAACAGAAGGTTTCCAAAGGGCACAAATGGTATAAATGAAGTTTCAGCTGACCCCATAGAATTGTTAAACAGCCTAGACATTCAACTTTAGACTAAGATTATGATGCAATCAGTTTATTTAATTTAGATTTAAATAAAATTATTTTAGAATTTGTTGTTCAACCATGTTTTCAATTACCCATGCCATACGAAATAATAATAATGGTAAAATATTATTTATATGAGTTTTTTTGAATAAGTTTCGTCTAGATTTTTTATTTTATATTTTAATATACTTACTTTAAGATTAAATAATAATATTTAATCTTATAGTAGAATCTGTTTCATTTTAATAATTTGATAATAAAATTGTACAAGTACCATTCTTAAATCAGTTTACAAAATGATCACTAAACTGATTTAATATACAAACGGGTGTAATAGATACTCAGCTAAACCGTTTTAACGCCGCATCATATAAACGTACTAATTAATAGATTCATCCGTTTTGATTTTTTTTTTGTAATATAATATGGCATATAACGTTTATAATATAAATATACTATTATTTGTTTTTAGGCTACGTATTCGTGAGATTTGACATTATTATATCATATAGAGAATCAAGTAGAAAAAACAAATTAATACATATAACCATAATATATAGATTTAAAAATGAATCGGGCTAATCAGATAATAGTGGATAGTATAAAATATCATAAGATGGTGGAATGTTGATTATTTTTTTCGATAAGTACACCGCCTTCGTATTGAGTGATGTGTAATGTCTAAATTACCTGCTCCTGGAGTTTGTCCTGTCAAGTAAACAGCTGTTTTCGTCTTCGTCCTGTCCACGTTCCGCGTTCCAATTGGTCGCACCGGCGGCCTCCATCAGGCACGTAAAGAATGACGAGTGCTGTTTGAAATTTTTACACAATAACGTTTTATAGAAAAAAGATAGTATAATAGTGTAAATAGATAGGTAGGTAGGCAGTATAATGTAATATATATATATATATATATGTATATACATATATATATATATATACATATATATATGTGGTATAAAAGTGGTAAACTAGAAATGGAAAAAAAAACAATAAAAAAAATAAAATTAGCGAAAAATTACATAGTATAGCAATGTATTGTTTAGGAGTGCAACAATGTGCAACTATATATAATTTTGTATAGCCTAACCACCACCATATCTCCCTAAAATAAAAAATAAATAAATAAAGTAAGCTTTGTATGTATAACTTTTTTTATATACGAAGATATTGTATAATATATATACACGAAGCTTTATCATCAAGCGGGTGTTGTATAAGCTTAAAAAAAATAAATGAATGTATAGGTAGGTAATTTATTTTACTTTTTATTTTTGAAATTTCACGATTTATTGTTTTCTTTTTTTTTTCGCTTTCTTTATATCGTATATAATATATAATTATATTATTATTTTTTTTTTTTTATTATTATATATCGTTATATTATTTATATATATAAAAATAAAAAAAATAAATGAAAAAAATAAACACATAAAAAAAAATAACAAACCATCGCAATCTATCTATATTTTGTAATAATATAATCTATAATCTATAATATAATAAAACATTGTAACTATCGCATACACACGTGTGCAGAATACATAATATTACATATTTATAATAACAATTACTATATTATTCGTGCAACTAAGAAAAAAAAATACTGGTGGAATTACTACGTCTAAGAATGCGGGTAGGCAAAACGAAAAAAAAACGATCAGACTATAATAATATTTATCGTAAAAGTGTATAATAAAAACATATATAATATGCGAAGTTATAATGAAATATGACGATGAATTATACACGCTATGCTAATAATATAATTATTATATAGACGTGTATTACAGGGTTCGTGATGTTCCGTTTATATCAAAAAAGACCCGTGCTTTTATACATGAATAAGAAATGAATCTATTTTAATATTATGTTTGTAAAAGTACTGAATAATAAATAAATAAATAAATAAATAAATAAATAAATAAATAAATAATTAAATAAATAAATAATGAAAAATTAGAAAAATACAAAATGTATTATAATAAACAAATAATGTTTAGCGCTATATGTATAAAATATATAGAATATTATTATCTAATGTATAATAGCCAGCTGAACTGTGGTCTAATAGACGAACAAAATATATTATCATGTTAACATATCATATAATAATAATATTTTTGTTTACTTGCACGTTGCCTATATATAATTATATGACAATTATTATAATAGGTATTTTAGTGTCTATATAATATTATAATATATAACAATATACGGATAAGTGTGTACGTGTGTGTGTGTATGTGTGTGTGTGTGTGTTTTTGTTTAAATATATATTATGGGAAATTATAATAATATAATATGTATTATTTATTTCATGGTGGATGGGGGGGCGGGTTGATAATAATAAAATATTTAGTAATATGGGTAGGGTTTATGTAAATATATTAGAGGACAAGGATTTAAAAAAACAAATAATAATAATAACAATGAAACAAAACAAAATAAAAATAAATTAATAATAATAATAATGAAAATTAAATAAATAATAATAAATTAACAAATAGATCTTTACTATTTTATAAAATATGTAGTGATCGTATGGATTATGTATAAATATATGTATCTATACATACATACAGGACCATGCTAAGAGGGAAGGAGTCAACTGCCATAAGGCGTCAAGGGTGTCACAAAATGTTGGGTCGTCAAATTTTAGATGGATATCAAGCTCGGGCACTCAACACGGTGTTTGCCTTTTAGGGTATTAACGATAGTTAGCACGGCACTGCATAGCATATATTAGGTATACGATGAATGATTATGATAAAAACGTATAAATTGACAAAATTGATAAAATTATATTCGATAAATGGATAATAATAATAATAATTATTATTATTATTATATTAGAATATTCAAAACGCTGTGAAAAGTGTTCTAGAAGTGTAATACTGTTGTTACGATCCGTTTTTAATGATGTTCACTCTGAATAGGCTCTGAATTAATAACGTCCAATATTAGGTACGTATATTAAAAAAAACAGGGGTGATTATCAAAATAGAAATCAAATTATACGTAAAGTAGAAAAAACTGATGAGGTTATTGGTTATTTTTCTTCTTTTGTAATTTATACTAACGTTTCTCTCTTAGTGCATACTATCAATAGGTGTTATTATTGCTATCAGGTATGTGAATAAAATTATAGGAATAAACGACATAGTAAATTTTATAATGTGTGAACAAAAAGGAATTTATAGCCAACATATAACGAGTAAATAAAATAATATGTAAATACAAAAAAAAAAAAATAATAATAATAATAAAACAATAACAAAAAAAAAAAAAAAAAAAAAAAAAAAAAAATAAAAAAAAAAATATGAAACTANCTCTATGTCGACTGTTCTCAATTTCCATTTTTTACTAGGTAATTTCGTTCACCCATTTTTTTCCATGCTCTAAAAAATATTATGTGTTCTACGAATAATAATATTCTAAGCCTATAAAAACATCAACGGTGTTCCACGATTTTTATTATGCCTAAAATAAAAACAAATTCCACCCAACCTTATTCAATAATATTCTCCACACATCGACAAATTATTATTTTGTGCACATACTACACTAAACAATGTCATTATATAATAATATACCTACTTCACTGACTATAATCACCTATCTACTAAAAAAACTGTATTATATATCAAATATATTATATAATATTATTTTTAAAGCTATAAATAATAATAAAAAATTAAAAACAAAACAAAAAATAAAAAACAAAAATTAAAACGATAAAACCAAAAACACTTTTACTTGTGTTTAAAAATGTCGACACCTTATAATATTTTTACGTTTATATATTTTAATGTATACGGCATGGTTTTTTTTTCGTAGAAAAATCGGGGATTTTACAACACAAAACCAAAATCAAAACCAAAAACAAAACAAAATGTCAAAAAATAAAAATAAAAATACCGTCAAACAAGTGTGAACGTGTAAAAGCAAAACGTGTTTTTTTTCGTGTCCACAAAGCTCAATGTTGTAGCTTTTTATAAAACAAAATTGTTTTGGTATCCTCATGGTTACGTAAACAAAGTACGAAAATTAATTTGTGACGGCCGTTTAGTTTGCGTTACGTTAAAATATTCGTACCTTATAAACGATTTTTAATACAATGTGAAAACAAAATCAAAAAGAAAAATTCGCTTTCACAACATTGATTTTTGTACCAATTATTAATAAATCATAAAAAAAAAAAATTAAAAAAAAAAAACAAAAATCAACAAAACCGAACAAAAACAGTCTGAAATTAAATCGTGCATGCGCTGTACACCAACCAATAATATTGTTTCACCAAAAACACACCAATGGAAAACATTGTAATCGGTCCAAGGAAAATAAACACGCATCGATAAAGTTCACAACACAAATAATAATATGACAATTTGAAAAAAATAAAATAAAAATTAGGGGTAATAGCACTCAATAAATAAACAACTGACTTAACTGTACGTACGTACGTTTTTTTTTTTTTTATATATATATATTATTAAATAATTTTTATTAAAATTTTCCCATGGGCATAAAATAATATTATACTATGTGTTTCGCCTTACTATTTTTAACTTTTTTTTTTTAATTTTATATTTTTACCCTTTTTCTATATATAATAATGATTAATTTTACACGTTAATACGTGTTTTTTTTTTCTTTAAACATATTATTTATAATAGGTATATTATAATTATATTTAGCCGTTAAACATTATTTTATGAATATAATATATATTACCTGTGGATTCGACGATTCGACCTGACCGAATTTCGTGGATTTCCAACTCTCCAAAATCAACAGTCCCGCGTATATCTTGCCCACCGTTAATTTTCCGGCGTTCAAACCTGTACGGTTAGAAAAAAAAAAAAAATTATGAATTCACGCAAAGACAACATGGTCTATGAAAAAAACACCCACAATCGCTTTTTGGAATAAGTAATTCCAGAATTTTTCTAGCTTGTAGCGGCCATATGTGTCTGACCGTTTCCCGTAACTCTTCGTCCGCTTGGTCCATTTCTTCAGCTATATACGATCGGGGAGAAAAACATCGTCGAAAATATATTATTACCGAAACGCGGTTTGTATTAACTATATGTATATAAATTATTCTCATGAACTTACCGCATCGCATCTTGATACTCAGATTTTCCCGGATTAGAGCAAATAACGTGGTAGTAAACTGCACCTTACCATCCTGATCGACGGGCATGTTCATTCGGATAAGTTTTTTGTACGCTAAACGGTTCGGACACTTGTTGCCAAAACCCAAAGGCGGATCGATGTTTTTCAACATGTCGTACATTTCCGTGTAATGTATCTTTCCCCTAAAATACATAATTGTATAGAGTGCAATAATTCGTATTTTTCTTAAGTCAGAGAATCGTTCATGATTCTTCTCACTAGACTTTAATCTGATTTATTTGGAATCAGCTACCTTGGTCATAACTCTCCAGTTAAATTTGTCTCTAGCATCATCTACACATACCCCATAAATCCTCATATCACTCTTAACTGTGTTATATTTTTTCTCCATCTCATCTCACGTCTTCTTTTATTTGTATTAATTTGTAAAAATTACTTTCATAGTTTTTTTTATATTTCTTCTTATCAAATATCAGAACCACCTCAGTCTGATACTCTCCCTCATCATATCAATTATCTCGATCCATCATAAATTTGCTTAAAATCGTACTCTATAATATTATACTCCATTATTGTTTACTTAACCTTCCTTTACCGACCCGGCGTTCCTGTTTCTTCTATCAAAACTATAAACATCCGCAAAAGTTATGCATCATTATAGAGTTTAATAATTAAATTATATATTTTTAAATCATATTGGTCTATTATTTATTGGTGCAGAAATTAAAAGTTGAATATTTTATACACTTACGTGGCGTTTGGATCGTATTCCGCCCAGATCCGTACGAATTCGTCCAAATGATGTGCACCCAAAATCGACGAATCTCGAGTCAGATAATCAAAATTATCCATGATAACAGCCACGAACAAGTTTAACATCTAAATAATACAATAACAGAAATTGTCGTTATAAATCGTACATTTACAGACACTTTGACACTTGACAGTTCATTGCAGAAGAAACTTCATCACACATTTTTTTAAAATAAAAACTTTAAGTAAAAAGTATATTTTGTGGATAGAATTGTATTTCAAGGGTTATTAATATAAATTATAAATAATTCGAACTTAGGATAGTTTTAACCTGAATTTATTTTTTTAATTCGCTAATTTAGGAACAGTACAATTTGAACAAGGGGAAAAAATCGAATTATTTAAATGAAACAAAAAAGACGCGAAAAAAAGTACTCACTAAAAACGAACAGAAGAAAATGAATGACACGAAATACATGTAGGCCATGTTGGAACCACAATCGTTTCCAAGCTTCTTCGCTCCTGTTTCACACGGTTTACCTTTGTTACACGATAACATAATCGACGGCCACGCTTCGCCCGTAGCGCATCTACAACATTTTTATAGACATAGATATTGTAAATTATGACCGATATTACAACCGATGACACAATACCAAAATGGTACTTTGAAACGAAATGATATGAGTAATAAAATGTATTTCTAAGAAAACTGATTCAGCCGGAACCGAGTTTTTATATTATTTAGCATTTTTTACCGAAATAACAGCATCAGACTCTGGACAAACGTTTGGAAATTGTTGTGCCTGTTAATGTCCGTCACCGGGTTCAGGAGTATATTTCCAAAAATCTGCATCCCGATGATAGCGTAAATGAAAAACAGCATACCGATCAGTAGACAGACGTAGGGCAATGCCTGCGGGACAAGTCGAAAAATTAAAATACATTATTAAAATGTTTATTAAAAAAAAAAATGACAATATACTTACTTTAAACGATTGGACAAACGTCCAAAGCAATATTCGTATCGTGTACCCTTGTCGGAGCAGTTTTATCAGTCTTGCGGCCCGGAACAGACGGAGAAATCCAACGTTTATGAAGTTTTCCTGTAAACAAGGCGAATTATCGTTTACGATGCGGAAAAAAATAACGATGCATGAAAAAAACATCCCGAAAACAAAACAAAAATCATAACACGTCTATGAACGAACGAATTCGCGCGCTCGCGGTCCTCATCAATATTAAGTATGTATACCTATTTAGGTATATTGGTGAGACGGATGCTCGAGCGTGAATACTTATGATGATCGTTATGCCAAACGATTATAACCACTATAAGACCTGTATTTTGAACTCGACACTTTTGAAAAAAAAAGTGTGTTGAACGACATAATGTTTTATCACCGGAACCAGACGCGTATACGAGAGGGAGTTTTGGGGGCACAACCTCTCACCCCTTCCCAAATATCAGGGTATAAGTATTAATACTTACGTGTTTAGTAGATAAACTAGACATATATTTTTTTTCAATTTTACCCCCTCCGATAAATGTGTCTGATATATACGCGCCTGATCCAAACATACATACAAACATATTAATTATCTACAAAAGCGTTCAGGGTTTTTAACATTGGAAATGAATTCATTATAAGAATAATCATATGCTGCAGTGAAAGAAAATCTTAAAACCAGTGGTGTTCCCATCTTTGAGACTATACTAACAACATCCATTTTAAAGACATTTTGTCTTTCTTATAGTTCGTGTTGTTGATGAAGAAATTATATTAAGGATACAAAATTTAAATTTAAATTATCATAAGAAAATCCTAAAATTATAAATTTAAAAAAAAATTTATAAAAAAATTGTGAATATTTTAATTATAATTACTGAAATAAATAAAATTGTTACTAACTATTAACATTTTAATGACATAAGTGGTATGAACAAGCATTGAAAAAAATATATCATGACGATTTCTTTTTATTTAGCCCAACATTTGCATCGTTTTATTTGCAAATATGTGCTTTAATGTTCTACTTAAAGAAATAGACGTATGTCGGTTCACTGGAAAGATATATACAACTAAGATTTATTGAAATATAAAAACCAAAAAATCTATTATTTATTGGAATGATTTTTCAAATAAAAAGGGTTTTTCAGGTTGATAAATCTGATGCAACAAATATGACTGCAATTGAGGACCCTCTAGTCTTAACCTAAAATAGTTTTTTAAAAACACTCATATGATATGAATTCATTCCCAAAGTCTATCTGTGTAAACAACGATATACTTGGTATATAATATATACCATACATATTATGTATGTATATGTTTGTATATAGATATCGATGACGATCCATTTATTATATTAATATGCTATTATATGTATACCACGGTAATAATAATTTATATCAAATACTATGATAATTTCGGTATAATAACATGTAAAATGCTTGAACACGCAAAAAGCATATGACTATAAATACCTAGGTATTTATTATTGGTATAAATCTTCGAAACGCGAAAATCCCAAACTTATTTTCGGAGTCTGTCGTTTGCGCATTGCCATAAGTATTGCCTGAACGCCTTCTTTTTTAAATTACGCTCATTTGTTTGTTATTTTTTATAAAAATAATATATCTATATACTAGTACTATTTACATAGTAGAACTTTTAACTAATGTTATGTTTAATTGTTTTCAAATGAGGGTTTCAAAAGTTCAGTGACAACAGGAGGATAGGTAAAAGAGGTAAACAACATTAGTTGTGCAACCAGAGAGATGAGTATATTAGTGTTATAGACTCCACACCTGCAATTTGAAATTTTCTTATGAATTCTACGTTATACGTAAATATAGTTGTATTATTTGTATTCCAATTACAGCAGACATTTTCTTATAATTTCAAATACGTACTCAGTTTCTGACTTAGTCAACCGCTAGAAGTGATTAAGCGATGAGTGTGCTTACGTCTTGTCAAATTTCATTGTTATCAAAAACTAGAACGACGCGTTTGTATTGAATTTCCTTATGCACTTAAGAAAACTCCCATTCAAACCTACCAAACGTTATTTAGTAGTTTACGGAAATAAAGATCAAATTTAGCACATTCTAGCAAATCAGTAACGATCTGTAATTGACTATCCTTTTGATACTTTTGAAGAATTTTTGGAAAAAATTTGGCTGATACTCTTTTCGTGCCTGAAACAACAGTCAAAATAATTTGAACTGATCCAAATAAGATTTTGAACTCGTTACTGAATCTCATGAAAAATCGTGATAGTTATCTCCTATAGATTTTCAAATTTTTAGGATTATTTTCTCATTATGGCTCGTTGAAGACCATCTCTCACGACTTATAGCGAAATTGCATATGCACTTGTGTTATTATAAATGTTTGCTTTAAATGAAATCTACATGATTAAAAATTACACTTCGCTTAATCACTTATAGCAGCTGACTGTGTCAAGTTTAATCTCGTATATTTCTAATAAATTTTCCCAACGTTTAAAGATCAATAGATATGCAACGTACACAGTTTACAAATTTTAATTAGACCTTGTATATATGCTATGAATGTTTTCTTTTTAATAGTATATTATCCGTCCTGAAATATATTTGAGATTCACAACTCCATTCTTCCACCAAAAGAAGCACAAAAGGCATGATATATTATAATTCAAATAAACCTTTGAATTATAATATGCGCAAACGATAACTCCAGTAAAGTTACAGTTGAATTTAAACGTTAAAATTATAAAAATGAATTCGATCTGAAATAAAGTAGAAATAGATTTAAGGAACGGAGAGAATAGAGCACTTGAAAAATGGGAAGGATAAGGATCAATGAAATAAAGTAGATATATTATGAGTTAAAATAATGAAGAAAATACATTAACAGGATACGACGAGTAATGAAAATAAGCGGTAAAATAATAGAGGTTGAGAGTGTTAAGTATCCAGGATATTTTATACAAGAGATTTTAAATAGGAAGTGAAACATAGGATAAAGTGTGGTTGGATCAAGTACAGAGAAACATCAATAGTGTTTTAAGTGGAAAGAGAATTCCAAAGAGACTTAGAGGTAAGTTCAACAATTTAATGTTGAGTTGAATTGAAAACGCATAGTTGGATAAGTGGAGTGACGAGAAAGGATAGGAAAGAAAGGAAATATCTTAGACGTGACTTCGATATAAGAGTAAATAAAATAAAATAGACCAACTTGGTTTGGTAATGTCATAAAGAGAGAGGAATTAGGATTCGTAAGAATGGTGAACAAAATAAACGTAGGTGAAAAGAAGGGTAGAGAAAGACTCAAAAAGAGGTAGTTGAATGTCATTGAGAATGATACGAAGACGGCCGGTATATGCGAGGATTACATGGGAGATCAGGCTAAGTAGAAGTTCAGGACGAGGCTGGTAGACTCCAAATAGTTAGGATGAAGGCGAAGGAAAAAAAAAAAATCAAATATTGGATTTCTCAGGCGGTGGCCATGAGTAAAACGAATTATCGAAAATATGAAAATATTACGAAAAACTATAATTTTCGCTTGTTGTATTGTCGCTTATCGATTTTTACTATAATAAACGAATAAGTGATAATAAGTTGATATACGCGAGTAGGAATTTTTGATGAATATTATACGCATAATATTATTAACTATGATTTCACAGAGCGTCAGTTTAATAAAAATACAAAATTTATCAATATAATATGAAAACCATGTGCCAAGCAAAAAAAAAAGAGACTTAGCGGCGGCGGCGGCGGCGGCGATACATAATATTATTTAGCTGCAGCGGCGGCGGCGGCGGCAGCGGCGAGGGCAGTATCATTTATTAAAGTTTTTATAAATATAATATTTAGGATGATTTATTTTTAAATAAACTAGGGATTTATTTGTTGAAAACAATAATATTGTCGACTGTTAACAAAATCCTACTATTGGGTACGATTTGTAGCCATTTTCCTCGTTTGTTTAAACATTTGTGGAATTTAAATTTTCGTAAACATATGTAGTTACTACATATGTTACTTGCGTATGAATGTAATTTTCTGAATAGTTCTGAAATATTTGTTCAAAATGTTCTGCTTTTAAAACACTAACCCTCCCATCCCTTCTGCAGGATAAGCTGCTGGTTATACACTTATACCATTATAAACGGGAAGAAAATAGCTGAATAATAAAGAAAACGAAAATAAAAATTAATTCAATTAAAGTAGGTACATTTTCGGTATTCAATATTCTGTGAGAAAAAAAATCTGATCTAAATCTGTTTACTGATATACAATAGTTTTGACAAGTTTAATTTTATATATAGGTCGGTAATTGTATATGTAATCAAAATTAGAAAATCAAATTTAAAATATATATTATATAAAATAACAGTTAAACAAATAGGGAAATGAATTGAAATAACTGTTTATATATATATATACATAAATGTATCAGCAGTCTAAATGTTGTTTAAACAATTGAAAAATAACAGGTTCTCTAAAATAATAAATATATTTAAATTTCAAAACAAAAAACAAACAAATCGTCCTTCATACGTTAGCATCAGCAACAGAGCGTATAAGTTTTTAACACACACACATAATATATGTATAAATTATAAACGTATACGTTTAAAAAATATAAAAAAAAATCTATAAATATATACATACATATAATATATATATGAATGTATTGCGCAAGCTCGCGGAAATGAAAATCGTATCTCCGACCGATAGATAATGTCCGTTACACGATTTCAATATTCATACAAAAATACTCGTATAATTTATAAAATATATACATATACAAAAGGACACCAAGGTTATCGCAGTCGTAATCACAATCGTTTTCGGAGCTTTAAAAAAAATTGAACCCTGTTTTTTTGTCTTTTTCGACTTTTACTCTCCACGTCGTGAGTAAAAAATAGTATATACAGTAAAAAAACTAGTGAAAAGCTCCAAACCCGACGGATTGCTGTATAAATACCTCTCGGTCCGAATTTATTTTGTAAATACTCAATATACCAGTGAAAATACTATCGAAAATGGTGATGTCAACAAAAAAAAAAAAAAAAAAAAAAAAAAAAAAAAACAATTATAATATAACTAAATATAACTAAAAGTATATTTCCCAACTAAATATACAAACAGGATACCTTTTATAGTTTAGGATTATATCTTATATATATATATAGTATATATATATATATATATAAATTATTATCGCGAAATAGAAATATATTATACGTGGTTTAAAAAAAAAAGAAAATAATAATAGTATTGAAATGATCAAAGAAAAAAAAAAACCACCGTCCACATTTCGGATACTCGGGTCTTTGCCAATGTAGAGATTTTATTCTAAAACATATTATATACATAATTGTATACAAGGATTTAATAAATTACTTTAATATCTTTTTCTAAAAATGTATTTTTCTCGATTTTCTCTATTTTAACGCGAATCAAATATTATTACTACGAGAATTTTATAACATTTTATTGTTTTCCTGATAACGTATTTGATAATAAAACCTGTGAATTTTGTGCAATTGCTAGCAGACAGCTCCACTTTTTTGGCGAAATGCATATATGATTATTTTCGACATTGGAGAAAATTATATCATCCTCGTATTTTTCCGTGCGACAAGTACGAGACAAATTCACATACGGTACGGTAGTATAACGCTTTTTAAATTAAACAGATATGTGTGTCCAAAAATGATAAGATGTTAACCTCATATTGAAAAACCGATAAAAACTAAACTAAGTAAATTTGAATTTTTTTTTATCCTGCAGGCAAATTGTGTAACTGAATTCGTTTTTAAATCAATTTTATTAAGAAAGCGATATTTTTAAATATGTTTTTTTGAATTTTGAGTGCAGTGAGAATTGCAGTTTATGATGCGTAATTTAAAAAAGAAATATATATATATTTATATTTATATGTCTATTGAATCTATTGAACTATTTTCTACTAGACATATAATAATGATTTTAAAATAAAATTTCTTTTCTGAATGTAAATTTTATATTTTAGATAGATTGAAGAATTTGTTATTTTTTACCCTTGTAGTGTTCTTAATAATTAGAAAAAAAAATCAGAAAAAACGTAGAAAATACGACAATATTATGGTTTCATATTTTTGTTTAATTCGATTAAAAAATATTCGTAGATAGCTGACATTTCCTCCGAATATAAGTATTAGACTTTTCTCAATGTAATAATATTTTTATTATATTATAAATAATTGATTTATAGGTATTTGACGTTTATGATGGTTTTTTAGTTTTTATTTGGTTTTATGCGGGTTCAATTATTTGGTTGGGCAGAAATGCTTGACAAATTGAACACAAAGATCATCTTAGGTTGTATATATTGATTAAAAATAAAGTCGACATACATTTTTTATTTAAAATTTTGGTACAAAACTCGTAAAAAAGTATTAAATTTCAAACCATGTTTGCTCAGAAAATTTTTTTATTTACAATTATTTATTATTGCATTCAGATGAATATCGAGTTGTAAGTAATACACTCATAAGTTCTTTTTTTATGCTTTTTAGTTTTCTGAATAGGTTTGAAAAATGAAGCTGTCTGAGCACAATGCCATTCGATATTTGATGTTTTATATTTCTCTAAGATATAAAAGATCATAATAGTTAAAATGATTTATGAATTTATTATTTTTTAGTTAGAATCAGTTTGTTTCGAGTTTTATATTATTCAAAATTAAAAAATTAAAATATATTATTCTGACTCTGATCAGCAGGGTTGGACTAGGCCAGCGGGACACCGGAAAATCTCACAATGTACGAGATAAAATTTAGTAGGACAAGTGAATAATCGGAGCAATTGACTAATTGAGTCTAATACGAAATATAATTTGATAGTAATGTACAATAGTGTTTAAAAGGCTGATAGAAACTTAAGTCGGTTATTTAGAGGCCTTTAGTAAGCTAATTGAAGCCACAGTAAAGCATAGTCAATCTATAGAACGTTATAATGGGTCGTCAATACAGACAATCTCGAGGAAAAGTATTGACAATAAAAAGCAATGAGCTGATACGGAGGTGGCATAATACATATTTCCCGGGCTGTATCGATCGGCACATCCGAGTTGTGTTCCACGTTTAAAAATCTACACTAGATGGGTGCTGGATATATGCGGATAGTGTATAGTTGGGTCCCGGGTGTATGCTAGTAGTTTATTAGTCGGGTTCCGGGTTTAGGCGGACAGTTTATTTAGTACCATAATATTAATATGAATTAATGTAATAGTTTATGAGTTAAGAAAAATAATACATAAGAATATACCCATCAAATGGTAGACATTGGATAGAAATTTTAAAAAGTATTCGAATAAATACTTATTTTAAAATGAGAAGTTCGTAAAAAAATTGTATTTTACAAAAATGTTTTTATTAAATAAAGAAATTATAAAGGATTAAATAACAGAAAAAATCAATAGTAAAATAAATATTAAGTCCTGAGTTTATTAAACTAAGAAGGAAAATGTTTTGTATTGTTTTTTAATGTTCGAACCCAACTAGTATATTTTTTATAACAAAAGTCGGGACCCAACCAGTATAGTATCCGAAATTCATTGGGACCCAATTAGTGCACTACCTATCAAAACCACTAGGTCCCTAGTATTCAACTCAGATGCAGCCGATTCAATGAGGTAGTCCAATCCTGCTCCGACGAGTATATGACAAAAATATCATATCGATAAAAAAAAATAATAATAAAAATAACAATAATAATTACCGATGCAATACCTACTATTATACCTATTATTATAATGTTTTAACGAATTTCTCGGTTTTTAATGCTTCGATCATTATTGTATTATATCTATATTCTATAAGTTAAAAATTAAGTATTAAATAGTATTAAAATAATATAATACCTAACATTTACGCTATACTTAATAATGCATTAATGGCAGAATATTATATACTTCAGACTAAAATATGCATTTTTGGTGCCGCATTCGTAATTATTAATTTTTTTTTTTTTTTGTTATTAATATTAAAATGCGCATAACAAACGAAATACAAATAATATAATATATAGTTTGTATATAATGTATAAAATCTAATATAATATAATAACATATGTTATAAAATTATCATACCATCAAAAATTTAACGATACTAAATCTAACATACACCGTAGGTAGGTATGCGTCTGCGTTTATGAATTTAAACGCAAACGCCCGTCGTCGGCTTATTGGCCATGGGAAATATATATGTTAGTATCTATAAATTTGTTTTCAAAAAAAAAAAACCGAGAACAATAGTTTATGCAGACTTGTATATTAGCCGATAGAATATCAAACTTTTGACTCGTATAAAAGTTACCGAAAATTCGATATCGCAGTATTGACAATACGGTATGTTATTATATGGTATAGAAAAATTAACAATTGGAATAAAATTGAAATTAATACGTTTTCATATTATCTATATCTCTATATTCGCGTATTTATAATACAAGGACGGCCAAAAGCCAAAAGTCATTTTTCGTATGCGTTTATAATATGAAAAGAAATCGGCTCATTGAGAGTCTATACCCAAGTTCATTCCTCCTAATTACTTGATATTTAACTACGATACTTAATTTCACGATAGACGTAGTAAAAACCCACTTGGAACTTTGTTCCTATTGTTTTTTTTAGTTCGAATTGTGTGTAAATCGGCCAACCGATGACTTTCGGCCACCTTTGCATAATAATATCATAGTCAAACATCGTAATGTTATCAATATAATAAAATAATAGTATAACGGATTTGACGAACGTAATACATTATTTAATTATTATAATTTTAAAATGGAAACAAACACAATACAACACTACCTATTTTGAAATATTTTATTAATATTCCAACGCTATATTATTGTAATCGTGTAACAAAAATAATAAAATAATTATGATTATAATAAAAAATTATATATATAAATATTTTAATCTACCAAAAAAAAAATAAAAAAAAAATACGCCTAATTAATCAATAACAATGTAACGACGGACCTAACTATATAATACTATTATTATTATTGTCGTTTAGTATAATATACTCACTAATATTTATTATTTATTTTAACCGTTTAGACTAATATGCTATGTTAATAAATATTCTTAATAATGTAATGTGTAATACCACGATATGTTTCTAATACAATTTGTTTATAATAATATTTTCTACAATGACGATAATAAATCAATTATTATTTTTGTACTTAAGTCGTATCTACGTATTCCTACTACTGCAATGTACAATACAAAATATATTATAATGTATCGGAAATAACAAGTAATAAACAATACTAATAACAGTATCATGATACATAGATACCCAATTCCTACTCACTACTTTTATCGTATACCTGTAATAATAATAATATGTCTTTCAATAAAAAAATACGTATGTATAATGTGTATCTAACAAACAATATTATTTTATTACGACTGCTACGTAGTTATATTATATTAGGTTGGTAGGTTTAAATGGGTTTTAGAGTTTTAGGTTAAGTGTACCTACGTATTTTATTATAAGTTTTATAAAATGTCGAGTTTAACACGTCAAAAATCCGAGTAATCCTTTGTGGATTATTTAAATTTCGAGATCGTATTCGTTTTTTGGATTGTGTGTAGAATGAAACTTTTATAATTATTATTAATTCGAAAGGTTATATTATTTTATACGGTGTATTAAAACTAACAATATTCGATGTATAATATATGATACAAAAATCATAATAATAACATAAAAACGATGTGATCCGGAATAAAATTAAAAATTAATTTAAATCGAACGATAGTAGAGTTCAACGATATAATGTTGTAGTAATTTAAAAAAAAAAAAAAACAAAATAAAGTATACACTTATAAAAAAAATTAAAACAAATATTACAATATCGTTTTCGGTTGTTATTTCTCAACAGCTATGGACATGTTGGATATCTTTACACTGTATTATTATACACATGTTTAACTACCTATGTATTATATATAATTATATTAATAAATTAATAATTTTAATTATGTTATGGTGATATGGTTTAATAAAAATTTCGACAATTATATATATAAATATTTGTATCGTGTATTCGCTTGCCTGCATGTGGTACGTAGCGAGCGATTTAATATTATAATATTATAAAAATTATTATAACATATTACGTTGCACGTATTATTATATTTTATTATAATATATAAATACGTACAAATATATGCATACATATCATCTATATATTATAATATGTATGGAAAATTATGTAAATAATAATATTGTAATAATATTTATTTATACACAACTTAATATAATAATATGGCAACGGTGGTATATATTATTATATATGTACGTATTATATACGGTTGAAAAAATAAAAAATAAAAATAAAAATCCATGTCCAAAAGACCAAAAAAAAAAAAAAAACAAAAAAAAAAACTGATTACAAAAGACACATTCTTCAACAGTAATTATAATAATATACAAGTGCGGTCTACTACGTCGGATGCAACAAATTGGCGTACTTCTGATTGTTTTATAATGTAAAAATTTACCTCCACAACGTCTCCGAACATCGATTTTGTTTTTGGTACGGGCTGTATTAATCCTAGGCCGGTACCGGAAATCATTCGGAACAGGCCTACGAGACTTTCCTATACAAGATATATAGTAAATATGTGTTACAAATTTCTGTCCTCGGTGTACGTGTAATGTCGGGTATCTTATTATACCGCGGATTTCGGACCGAAAATACGAGAACCATGTCGACCCCTATTCGCGGCTCATATACAGTATTGTACCTAATTGCACCTATGAGATACACAATACTATGTTATATTCACGGTTTTTTGCGTTCAGATTAAAATTATACGGCATTCTGTCTGATTGTTTCTCCGCGTTATTCCGTCGTCATTGTTTATAAACGTTGAGTTTTTTTTTTTTTTTTTTCTAACTAAATAATGGTATTTTGCGAACTTAAAATTTCACGATACGAATATTTATTATAATAGGTATATATTAGGTATGTTTACATAATCAAATATTAAATTGATGGTCTTATAATAGGTGATAACAGTATACAGTATTACAAGGTCAGGTTAGTATGTAAAAGAAAAAAAAAAGCGATTAAATAACAATATAAAATAGGCATAGGTAAAAGAAAATATCGGAGAAGTTTTTTTTTTTAAAAATTTTGAACACGATGACTACAAATATAGTATTTTTTTTTTATTCTGTTGAACTGGTGTGCTCGTAGGTATAATATAGCATCAAAGTTTGTGTATGTGTGGCTAAGTGTGGGTGGGTGTGTAACGAAGACATAGAGAATGAAACAGAGAGAAAGAGAGAGAGATAGATAAAAAGTTCTCGTTGACGGATATTATAATATTATACTCGCAGAGGTCGATAAAGCCAAGTGTATAAATTTCTGGTTCAAAAGGTGTATAATATAACATAGGCAAGTATAATAATTATTATAACATTATAGGAGAGACAACTAGGGGTATATTATAGACGAACACACTCGCAAACACATAGCTTAATAATTATCATGAATGTATACATATATATATATATATATATATTATATCTATGGGAGAAATATAACGAGGTTGCCAAAATAATATACGAATATGTATATTATTGTAAAACAACTTCATATACTTTGTATACGGTTTAATTATGTACGGTATACTATCTTACCCCGAATTCGATGACCAAAGCGTCCACGATACTTCCGATCACCGTGATAAAGTCGAAGATATTCCACGGGTCTTTAAAAAAATTCTGCAAAACCATTTTCGTGACATAAAAAATATCAGAAAACGTAAAATATGATTAGAAACACGTTTAAAAATAATCAAAAATTTTAATTATAATTATTTGTATATATTATGTAGGTGTTTGTTGAACATGCATGCTTTCCATCGGCTGTGTATGCACTGAATATAATAAGTACACAACATTAATGTTTAGAAGGATATTCACAAGTCAAAAAAATACAAAAACTGTTGAGAAATATTTTAAATGTATATTGTACACATAATAAAATTATTATTATTAAGTGAATATAATATTGTATAACTATGTTACCTTGCATCCGAACGCGATGAGTTTTAAGACACATTCTACCAGGAATAGCAGCGTCAATAAATGATTGAGATTCAGAAGAGTACTGTTAAGTAGATACGATTCGCGATGGTGCTGCACCCACGGGAATATATATTTTTGTTAAAAAACCAAAATATAAAAGCAACGTTTTAATAATAAAAATAAAAATGTATATATATATAATATGATATGTAAATATATTACACAGGCAACTAATTTAATGACTTCGATGTTCAATAGTATTATAGTTTTGATTTTGTGTTTATTTAACGACTAATACCACTAATATAATAATAATAATATAATAAAATTCTGAAAAAAAAAAAAAAAAAAACCAAATAATATCTAATAATATTTGTGTACATTGGTTTCGTCTTTGTAAAGCCGGTCATACGTACACTATGCATTTCGTATGATATGAGGGCTAAGCCTATTATTTACGTTTATCAGTAACGTATACTTTTTTTGATCGATGAGTTGACAATCGATTACAATATACTCTATCGCTCGTAAATGCCAATGTGCATTTGAATACAAATAAAAAAAAAATCAATCAAAACATTTAATCGTCAACCGTTGTCATATTTATGAATTATATACTATCAGTTTTGACTGTTAATGTCATAGATTGTCATTCAAAATCCACAGTGTATAGTCGGCTTTAGGTTTAGTTCGGTAAAAGCAATTAAAAAAAAAAAAACCTACGTAACGTCTTTTTGCCGTGAAATATGAAAAATAAAAATAAATTATTAATCGCAAAGACGAAATTCGGATATAAATCAATCCAAATCTAACGATTCTAAATAAATAATAACAATAATATATACTATTATTTATTCATTTTTTTTTAGTATACATAATATAGTTTTATTATATAACGGTACCGTGTAATTGGTTATGTTATTAAAATATGTGTTTCGACATTAATTATTTATAGGTATTCGGTTGGGCGAAAATATGTATAGCGTGACATTATAATATAATTATAGATCAGTTTTGATAACAGGACACAAATATAAGTATGACGAATTAAGATAGCAGGGTACACAGAATACGGAACGGCCGCTATTTCTCACTCAATGACAAACGTTTTTAACGCAACCTTTATATACGATTATCAAATTAGACTCCTAACGCTCAATAGTGACGGTAGTCTGTTTTGTACTAAAAAATGTTACCATATTGTGCAAAGTTATTATATTTGGAGTTCCGCCTTTGAAAGCTATGCCAAATATATGCATTTATTTTATTCATAATTACATATTTAAACACCAAACCCACGAGTTTGTACTGCTAAAAGGTGTGCCACTATTATAAATGAGAAGGCGGGAGTATAGGATGCTCAACGTTGTTTAATTTAAATCCGTAAATAACGGAATATCGTAGCAGAAGTAATACGTTTCTGAGCGAGTACCGGTTAGACATGTTTTGAAATGCCTTAATTTGTACGATTTTCATCAAAATATTAATTCGAAATGCTTATGAAAAAAAAAAACTAATGATAAATATCTTATAACGTATATCATGAAAAATTTTCAAACAATTCTGCTCACCAATTTTTAATTCACATAGAACCAAACAAAAACGAAAAAACTTGGAGATGTAAAATTCCAATAAATAGCTCTGTGGAAAAAAATGTGCACTCATGATTAGTAAAACCAATACATTCCTTACTCAGCTCAACATATTGAACAGTACATATCATTAGGTATAGTTTGAACATATAATCCTACGGTTGACTATCTGAAAAATAATGAGCCATGCGGGCGCTAGTTGTCTAATTTGATACTGACGTGTCAGTGTGACACTAAAAATAATATTCGTTTTCTGCGTTAAAACTGAATTTATAACGATGGTAGCCATGGTTCCGTATACTGTCTTAATCTTAATCCGTGGTAGGTACTAACGCGCGCCCAGAATTGTTTTCCTTTAAAATTGAAATATTAGTTGTAAATAATAAAATAATAAGAACAAATTTGTAACATGCCAAAAATTATATAAAATAGATATGAAACGCAATAAGACACAAGCGGACGTTATGAGGTATCGAGTATAATAGGTATAATTATTTATAAAATTCACGCACACACACATAATGTACTATCAATATAATCGGCATGCTCGGTTTAATAACAGAAAATTAAAGATCGATACGTTAAAGCAATAAGAATAATATATGTAGCATGTGTCTATAAAACTCACGTTGTTGGCTCGTAATAGTTATCACTTACCTTCTGTTATAGATTAGGACATATCCGATTCGGCAATAATAACTACTGCAGTGGCTGCATTTATCGAAAATATTTTTTTTCGACCGAGTAAAGTGATAAATATTAAATTGGTATAATTTATTAAGTGGAAAAAAAAAATCAATGGAAAGCACGCGATGAAATTTCTGAATGATTGTAGGTAAGGATTGGTACATTAGATATAAGTCAGGAGATGCTATATGATTTTGAAATTATAGAATAACATTCGGAAAACGAACATGGTGGGCTGTACGGGGAAATACAACGGTTAAAAAACGATTAAGAAATGTTTCATTATTATGATATTGGGAAATTATATTTTAATTCTAAACATTAATAATATATTATAATTGTCAAGTGAATAACAATAATTATGATAACTACATGAGTATGTGTTACGTAATTTCTTACCCTGATTCCGAACGCCAAAATTTTGAGCACGCACTCAATGGTAAACATGCCAGTAAACGCCATGTTCATGTAATGTAGAGCAGTCTTGTAGTATTTTTTTTGTTGATAAAACTATAAAACGAATAATAAAAAAAAAAAAAAAAAAAAACATTGATCAACCATTATAATAGTATAAAAAAAAGAGAGAAGAACAATTTTTGAAAGCAAACAAAATAGAAAAAAAAAAACAATTGAACATGGTTTTACAGTAAAATCTTATCATATTGTCACCTACCAAATAAATGATTGAATGCAGCGACTATTTTACACAAGTTAGAAGAAAAATAAAAATTAAATTGCATCGTTCTTTCAGTTTATAAATTCGTACTCGTTAATTTAATTAATTATTAGATATATTTTTACGAAAAAAAAAAAACGATAAAAAAAATAAGTTAACCGTTATTTTAATCAAAATGGGTTTGAATTTTTTTTCAGTGAATACGTGATAATGATAATTTTGAATTAATTATAACAATATAGTTTAGTAATTTGAACTATAAAAAAGACGGACATAGTTCGCACGATGGGCGATCACGTTGTAAATTAGAAGTTGGTAAGGTAATAGAGATGAATTTAAATTAAATTAGAATGCAAGATTAATCATTGCTAACGAAAAAAGATTCTGAGCAAAGTTCAGTTTGAAAGGACGTAATATTTACAATTTTTATCATAATTTAATATTAAAACTCGTATATAAAAAAACTCATATTTTTACCACAAAGTGCGACTTAAAATGAATCTTTTGTTACATTTTCATGCATTTCTGTTTGGTTTAACAATATTATTAAAAGAGTAGAGAATAAAACTTACGTAAAAAACTCGCAAAACTAAAATATCTTTAACTATCTTAAAAATGGCTAAAATATTTTGAAAATTTAACCACAAATAGTAAAGGTAAATATAAGATTTTTGTCTTAATTTCAAGTATCTACAAATTTTAATAATAATAATAATAAAAAAAAAAAAATTAAATAATACATTTCGTTAATTTTCCCTTTTTGCCTATGTTTTTTCCTAATTATTATGAAAACTCTTTGAAAAATCAAACAATTAACAATATTTATAATATACCACTCAGATAAAATTTTCTTTCATAAAAGGTGCTACATCGAAGAAAAATTTATGGTAGACATTTTTGTCACAGAAAAAAAAACAATGTATCATTGTAAAACTAACATATTCCTAACTTCGCATCTATAACTATAATATTGTAATATTAGAGTTCAAATTTAAATTTTCTTGAAATAGCCAAAATACGGTAATTTTAATATCTTCTTAAAAGTGTAAAATACAATACGTACTTATAATATTCTATACAAGTATCAGTAAAATATACGAAAATTTGCTGTTTGTAAAAATATTATTATCGAAATATGCATCAAAATGTAAAAATAGATTTTTTTCTTTGAATAAACACATGGGTTTATTTTTCATAAAGAAATCCGTACTTCAAAATATTATTTCTATCGGCTGATTTAATGATTTAATGCAAAGAAATATATAACACATTACATACAATATGAAGGCAGTGGTGTTTTTTTTTTTTTTGCCAAAGTTGATTAATCATATAATACAATCAATTTTATTATAGACGTTATAAAAGCAAAAGTTATGCGGAACAAGAGATAGAGAGAAGTATATAAGCAACTTGAAGAAAAAAAATCATCGTGTGTGTGATATCCACAGCAAAATGGGAGTGAGTCAGCTTAAGCAAATTGCATGCAATCAAAATATTATAAGAGTTTAATAAAAAAAAAAATAAAATAAAAGTAAAAACAGTAACCTCATAGGTATAATATAATTTCGGGGAAATTTTATCGAACAAAAATATTACGGATTTATCGCAATGGGTAACCTTTAACGAGTCCGAGTACGTAAAATAATTATCACCTGTATACAAATTGATGTTTTTTTTTATTGTATTACTATGCAATATTAAATACAGTATTTAATATAATATATGATGTTATGTCAATGGCGGGAATAAAATTTGGTGAAAAACCGGTATTTTTCGCGTAGTTTTTAAAAGGTGAAACATTAGTGTTGATGAAATATTTTGTTTCTATGCAAGCACTTCATAACCGTAACGATCGGTATAGCAACATCATAGTATTGTTATTGGTCATACGTGTAATGTATTATACAATAGATCGGCACAATTCAAGGTTGACGATTGAGGGGTGGGGGGGGGAGTAAATTGTGGATTTCTTTTTGAAAATTAGACGGAACTTATTATTACTTATTATTATTATTTATTATAATTTATTATTATACCGGTAATGCGCTCTACCGTCCCGAGCTCGAATCGCGCCAACTGTTATAATAAACACAACTGAGGTACCTACGATAGTGCAATACTGAACCACTTTGTTGCTATATAATTATAATGTTATTAATGATTGTGTATAGAACATAATTTAAATCGCTGTGAGTCACTATATTTTAATACATAGGTAAAATTTTATATTATACCCAATAAACTCACCTTCATCATGAGTAACAGAGTGTTCAGAACGATCAGTATCATGATGAAATATTCAAACGGCGTCGACACTACCAGCCGCCATATTTTGTATTTTATGCTGTTTCGGTCTTTGGGCATGTACCTCTCTAGCGGTCTTGCTTGTATGGTGAAATCGATACAAGATTTCTGGAATGAACATTCGTCAACAATTTATTTAAAACCAAACGAATATTTCGGTGGTTAATACGCAGACAAATTTAAATACCTATTACATTTTTCTGTTTCTTTACCTCAAGCATATTAGTATCATACAAAGTTATTAAAATCTAAATCTATGCTGTTTTTTTTTCTCTGTATCTTTCGTATTTTAAAAAAAAAAATACGTGTAAACCATTTTGTTATGCACACAAACACATTATTTTTAGTTATTATTATTATTATTTATTAAAACGAAACGCGTTAATTTCGTTTCATATTTAATGCGTATTTTACATATTATTTGCACGCGAAATGTATAATAATAAGTTTTCATTACTGACAACAACGTAGAAGATGATATTCCTCTAAAGTCTTTAAGTTACCATATAATATAATATTATATACCTGATTTTTATCTATTTCACCGTCTTGCAGTTCGGCTTCGCCTTGTTCTTGAAACGTGATAATTATCAACGCAACAAATATGTTGACGAAGAAAAACGGAAACACAATGAAATATATAATATAAAATAGCGATCTCTCAATATGGTAATTCGGTATGGGTCCTTTGTCTTCGTTTGTAGCCGCTATTGAATTTTGTAACACTCTGTTTGAAAAAAAAAAAAAATAAATGACAACAATAATGGTGAAATATAGAGAAATAAAATCGTTTATCGATTAAATAAATATAAGTAATATTTAAACGCACTGAGGCCATCCTTCTCCCGTTTGTACCGCGAACAACGTTAGCATGGCCACGGCCACGTTATCGTAGTAAAACTCCTGTTGATCCCATACCCTTTTTTCGACACCCGGTATGAACTTTTGCGAATTCACGTCTTCCGTATCTTCGCCGTCATATTTGAAATAAAAACCCCTAAACAGACCGGTCGAGCAAGTTACAGTACAATATTGAAAATGTATTAATATTACAGGCACACAATGCGTGTTTTACTCACTGGCAAGTTTTGTTTTCCGACTTGCTGCTGTCGTTACAGAAGAAAAACTTCCCGTGGAACAATTGCACGGCGATGACGGCAAATATGAAATGGAACAATATGTACACTATTAATATATTGATGACGTTTTTTAACGAATTTACTACACAATCGAAAACCGCTTTGAGCTTAGGTACGCGTTTGATGGTCTTTAACGGTCGCAGTACTCTCAGCACTCGGAGTGACTTAATTGTCGACAGATTTGAGCCGACTGCTGAGTTGCTAAAACGTCAAAACCATATTATTGTAATAATGACGATAAATTGTTTGATCACAATTGAAATATTTTATAAATGAATTACTTTTTCGATTGAAATATAAATGACGCGAACGCACAAATAACGACCACCGCGTCCATTATATTCCAAAATTCTCGAAGATACGAACCGGGATGTAAAATTACTCCTAGATCGATGACCTATAGGTATATAATACACGTGAAAACGATTATATAGTTTAGTTATAGTTGTACGTTTATAAATTATTCGACGTTGATCTCGTGGTTTTACCTTTAATATCATTTCTATGGCGAATATCACAGTGAAAACGTTGTCGACTACGTCTAGGTAATCATTCCAATCTGAAACGTCGTTAATTGGATCTTCGGCCGCTAATGCCACGCTGCTTAATATTATAATAAGCATAATAAAAAAATCGAAATACCGTAGGTTCACAATCCAATGAGCGCCTCTTCTAATACTGTTTTACCGAGAGGGGGGGAATGAAAACATAACATTAATATAATATTCAAATAGAACAAATATGTAAGGATATAATATTTTTGATTCGTATTAATTTAACGACCATTGTTCTACAGAATATAGCTAATATATAATTTTAATAATTATAATTGTGTTACCCGTTGGTAGGCGTCAACAAAAACATCGACGAATACGGTAACATTGGTTTTGGGCCTTCGTCTTCTTCTTCTTCCTCTGCTTTGCTTTCGGGCTCGTCCATATGGTGTTTTCGGTGATGTCTGATAAGCGAAACACTTCGAATTATTTCATAAATTAATATCAAAAACACACGTGAACATGATTATAAAAATTTTTACCTGGAGTTTTGCGACGGTGACGTTGGTATTATATCGATTTTTGATGCATCCGTATTCATTTGCAGCGCTTCCATTTCTTTTTCAAGCTCTTGTTGCTGTTTCTATATACATATACTTACAATTTACCCAGAACATCGGTGTCAAAAACAGTGGGATATTATATAGGTATGATATACCTATATGGGCATAATTTTTTCGATGACGCTTACCTCTTTGTCTTCCTCTTCTTGTTCTTCCTCGGCAGCCGTCAATTCTTGCGCGTTCGCCAAATTATCGACGGCAATAGCCAAAAACACATTTAAGAGCGTATAGTTACCAAACAGCACTAAGACAATAAAATACAACGCGTATACCATGCCCCCGCCCTGAGCCTTCGACTGACTCCGAATGCCTTGGTACATTACTTCGTTCCAATCTTCGCCGGTTAAAATCTACGTATGTACGAATAACGGCATTATTACGTGTAATATCAAAAATGTGAGTGATTATTCTTATCCAAGTATATGAGTAGTCTATAAATTAACCCAGACAGCAAATTAAGTTTACTGAAATTTTCTAGAAACACTTTTGACTTAATGTATAATGTTCCAGAAATATTTCAGTTCAAAAAATATTACTGAAATTTAAACGGAATTTTTTGTAGCAGTTAATTATCTGATTATCTGGATTTTAAATATAAAATTCAAGTTAAATTTAGAGTTATTAAAAAATTTAAATAATATATTTTGAATTAAACCTAGATATAGCATTATAGAAGTATTATATTTTTCGATGTTTCTGTCTGGGAATACATTTGCAAGGATAATCACTACCAGCCTACCTGAAATACAGTCAGTAGAGCTATTGGAAATGTGTTAAAGTTGGTGGGTGGCGTTCCATCTTCGAAATTGAACTGACCGCCAAACAACTGCATACCGAGCAGAGCGAATATCAGTATGAACAAGAACAATAGGAAAAGTAACGATATAATCGATCTCATCGAGTTGAGTAACGATATTACGAGGTTTCGCAACGAAGACCAATATCTAAAGAATATAGATAATAATGAAAGTACAATTTTATAAATACAGATAAATATATGAATATACATATATATTAATAATATAATATCGTTTTTAGATGCGAATTGTTATAACGGCATTTACTTCGTCACTTTGAATATCCTCAATAACCGCAGGGCTCTCAGTACGGACAACCCGAAGGAACCGCCTTTATTGATATGTGACCATATGACTTCGAATATGGAACCCATGATGACCACACAATCGAATCGGTTAAACGCGGAATCGAAATATATCCGTACACCGAGCGCGTACATCTTGATGAACATTTCGGCCATGAAGAGCCCGAGGAAAACGAATTCCGTCACAACTGTTCGAGGGGAAAAAAAAATATTAATTTTTAACTTTTAATACCAAATAGTGATATTATATCTTATGGAAAAGTTTATACATAGACGACGGGACCGGTGGATATGTAGTATAACACGAGAGCTTGCTAAAATTGATTGTTAAATGGAGCGTGAAAGAAGGAAGACCTATTAAGGAATATACATTCAATGAAATAACAAAGGACCGAGGATGCATATCGTATATACAGATAAAAATAAAAGCGGATGTTATGGAGAATAACGGAGGAGGGCTGCAAACCAATCTGCAGATTGATAATTATACTTTATAGAGAGATGTTCAAAAAAGAAAAGAAAAAGAAAACCAATAAATATTGTGAAATTTAAATAATAATTGTAACAATATCTTACAGACAAAATCCGTTATGTATTTCGGTTGATTGTGATGTTCGATGGCTACGAACACCGTATTTAAAAACACTAGCACAATGACGAACCAATAGAACCATTGCGCTTTTACCATGCGTCTAATCCAAAACCTAAACCTTTTTTCGGCCCTCCACATGGAAGCGCAGACGCCCTTTTTCCGCATTCGGTCTTTGAACGTTGGCGTGCGAGGAAAACCTGTGGATATGCAAACACGTAAATACGTTATTCTATATAGTTGTACGCAAAGGCTATAATAATGCAAGGCTATACTTATTCTGTCTATCGATAAACTCCATCATATGTTATTATTATTATTATATACCTAAATATTATAAAACACCAATCGACAGGTTATTATGTTCGAGAGAAAGCGGTGCATTAATTGTTTTTGTCGCACGAACCACACTTCTTTTATATTTTTATCGCTAAATAATGTGTCTATAATATGATCGCGTATACGATTTTAACAGGATGTCACAGTAACACGTTTACCGCCAATTTCTTTCATACAGGGCCATAATAAAACAAAAAGATGTTTTTGGAATTTCAATGATTCTCTAGCACCTTTATAATATATACTTAAAACAAAACATGTGTTCACTAATTTAAAGATAACATATTATTATTTATTGGGTTTTTGCATAGAGTATTTTTTTTTTATTTTCGTTACTAAAAAGTACTATAATTGTAACAATGGTCCAAATGTTTTGTACTAATAGCTGATTGTCCATCTATTTTCTTTACTATTCTTACTAATTCCGATTTTTCTATGTTCATCACGTGTTTTAGTTGTTTCAGTGTATTTCTGATTTTATCGAAGCCTATTTGTCCATGTCTATGCTACCTATAATGTACTCGTTTCTTGTCCTATCTTCTATCATCAATCCATTTATCCACTTATTATAATCATTCTTATTTCTGCTATACCTATTCAGTCTCTGTTCTGTTTTCTCTATTTCATCAAACATTTCGAGCCATACAACATAGTCGGTCTCGTCACACTATTGTAGAACTTACCTTCAAGTCTCATTGAAATTCTCTCGTCACATAAAACACCTAACGCTTCTCTCCACTGGATCTAACCACACTTAATCCCATGTTTCACATCCTCGTTAAAACCACCGTTAGTTTGTACAAAAGATCCTAGATAGGTATTTACAACTCTTAACCTCGCTTTTTACATCACCGTTTATTGTCATTATACTCCTCTTGTCTCGTCGACCTCATTTAATCTTTTCCTTTTCCTTCACGCTCATACTCTATGTACCATGGATTATCTATGAGGTAAAATAATTTATGTTTCGATTTTTGTTAGAACCAAGAATAATGGGTGTACCATTAGGTATCATTATATTATTTTACGTTAGAAAGACAGAATCGGCAACATGATACCGTGACGTCCTCTGTTTAAATATGATTATTCAAATATATATGATAATATATTTATATAATTATAATAATAGACGATGCGAATTGCGAGTATAATTAAACCGTGATCACACAATCATAATATAATATTTTGTTCATATATAATCGCCACTGTGAAAATATCAGCAACACTGAATAACAATATATTATTATATACATATTTTGTTTTTCAAACGGTGTGTATTTTTATTTTTTGTCTACAAAATTCGTATTATATATGTACACAAGTTTTTTTTTTTGATTTATATCTAATAACTACTGTAACAATAATAATTACCTATATGTAATAATTTATCTAAATTACTAACCGCAGCCCACACTTATGATATTATAATATAGGTACGCGCACACACACCTTAAACATGCAAAATATGTACCTATATAATGTATTATATATTATATTATAATATGCAGGTCTCTTTCATCATAGTTTACAAATCCAGGGTGTTTCTAAACAATACCTACGCCCCCATCACCCGTTTCAAAAAACGTTCTAGGCAAAACTCACGCTAAATACTCGTATATTATATTACGTATACGTATATTATAATATCCTCTTACGTAAAACAAAAACAAAAACAAAAAAAAAAAAACTAAACAAAACAAAACGAAACAAAACAATAAAACTGTACCTTTTTTGCCTTTACCAAGCACTGAAACATATAACATTATACTTCGATAAAGTTTTAACAATATTTTTATACATTTATATAAATATGGTTGTTAAATATAGAACATATTAGTCAACGATGACATATTATGATTATTAAAATTAAATAAAAGCACAGGGCTGTATTCTTATAAATGTAATTATTAATTACTCCCGGAATCCATGGAATATATTATAAATAAGATCGTGTAGAATCAGATGCGTACACAAGAGGGAAGTGGAGATTCAATCCTCCCCTTCTCTCCCGAAATGACAGAAAAATGTTTAGGTATATTTTTTTATACTAACGAAACGTAAGTAGTTTAACCTTAAAAAGCTTAAAACCCCCATGGGGGGTTTTTTTTTATGTTACGCGCCTGGGTAAAATAACAATATCGTTTACCTTCATCAGCTTCTTCTTCCTCACACTCTTCTTCGGACTCCGTGCTTTTGCTCTTGCCCAAGGTTTTCAGTTTTTTTTTTTTTACTTCGGCTCTTCTTCTCGCTGCAAAATATCATAAACACAATACACAAACATATTTGTGCCATTGTTGTTTTAACGTTTATGATTAGTATAACAATTATAGATAGGTACCTTCGATAATATGTCTCCTTTCTTCGTCCGTCGTCCGTTCTTCGGCAAGGATCACTTCCTCTACAGACGAAGAAAAAAAACGTATAAATAAATATAAATGTAAATGTGATCAATTTATCACGAATTAGCGATTTTCTTTAATGGTTTTAAGTGAAATTGATGTAAGTTTTTTTTATAAATAATTATGAAACTGTTAAGGCTTTAATAATATTTTTAATTTTTAACCCTACTTCTTATACCTGAAATAAGTATACACAATGAATTTTTAAATAACAATATTTTTTTTGAAAACAGATTAAATTAGAGGATATTTGTCTAAAAATGTTGTTAGGCATACCACTAATATCGCTTATTACCTTTCATGAGTGTGTCATATCAATTTTAAGTTTAGTCCAGAGGAGTAGGGCAGGGTTATTCTTCACTATTCTTCTGGTCTAAATTTTAAACTGTTGTCATTTATAAATGCTAAATACGATATCTTTTTTTATGTCGATAATAATTTGTAGAACACTGGAATCTATTTTAAACTGTATTCAAAAGAATGGTAAATCTAAAGTATAACCATTTCAAATATAATGAGTATGGGGTAAAAATTAAAAATTATGTTAAAATAAAACTTAAACGGTTTTATAGTTATTAAAAAGAACTCAAATTAACTTTAAATCTTTCGAGAAAATCGCTGGTTCATGGTAAGTTGATCACCCTATATATATTCACACACATTTTTGTTCTTTAAAATGCGTCACGTTTTCATGATAATAAATATTTTGTTTACGTCTACGAGTGCTGTGGGAGCAAAAATAATATTATTATAAGCCGACTTACCGGCTTTGCATATCCAGTCTACGTAACCGTTGAGCTCGCGTTCGAGCTGTTGCTGTCGCCGTAGCTTCAAGAACGTTTGCCGGTTTTCGACTTTTTCTCTTTCTTTAGCGAATTCTCTACAAGGTTCGACATTACATTTATGGGTATAGGTAAACTAATATCTAATTATAATAATAACAATAAAATAATATGACAACGACGACAATCACAAATTTACAGGTGCTTCGGATACAGTGGCGCATTTATACGATTTTAATCTGAGCCTGAAGACCGAAAAAAAAACGAGGCGTCGTACCCCAGCCCGTATTTGCTTTCTTTTATTTACGATTTGTCCTCCAAACATAATTATTATCCACCGAGTAAAGGTAACTAAATATAGCTTTCATAGGTACTTATAGTTCTATACGGCACAATTTTATATTATCACATCAATTAAAGTGGATATAAGTATCTTAACAATCGCATTTCTGTACACTTTTTTCAGAAGATATCCATAAACCCGTAATATTAAATCGTCTTGATTAGTTTGTATATAATGATGTTAAAACATATAACTTCTAATAGAAGGAGATACTTTTTTAATCTATATGATTGTAAGAACCAAAATCTTAAAAAAAAAAAACACCGGGAGGTAATAAATTCATCTACCCCTGCAAATACACCACTGTTTGGACAGGTATTATTAATATTTTAAAATATATTTCAAATATGCGTATATTATTATGTATATACGGGAACGATGACGGTGATACAGTAATACAATTTTATAATTTAAAATACTTGGGAACTAACAAATAATATACAAGGCGTTGTGTACGCACGATTTCAAAATTCCCCGTGCAATGGCATAGGAAACAGTTAAATCCCGTAGGTTCACCCGGTATATAATATGTTATTTTTATCGTGTACACAATACCTACATAGATTATGATATTCAATATGTTTACAATAAATTATACATATAGGTATACGTACACAAGGTATTTATATTTTACATTCAAAATAATATTACGCGCGGTAAAATTGCGTTATACCTGCGGTCGTAATCCAGTTAATATAAGTATTAAACGTATCGATGTACATTTTTTTCGTACGCATCTTGTAATAATTAGACTGGCGCTCTACGCGGGTTCTCTCGTTTGAGAACTCTCTGTAAAGCGTATAAAAATAGATATACCTTAATTTTTTTTTTTTTTGATAACTCTTAATAAAGATAATAACTTTCGGTCGCGGATTCTCCCGTCCCCTTTCCCCACGTCAAATATTAACGGCATCGGACAATGATTATCATGAATTATAATAACACCTATAATATGCATGGGATAAAAATGAAACTCACCCGCTAAGCACACCGAGAACTAAATTGAGCATAAAAAATGAACCTAGAATAATAAGTGGTACAAAATATATCCAATTGAATAGGACGCCGTACGCATCGTTCATCTGAAATAGCAAAACGAAAAATTATTTTATATTAATTCATTCTGAACATTTTTTTTTTTTTTTTTTTTAAAGCGACGCTCAACCCACCCAATACAGAATGGTAGTCCACCCTTCCATCGTGATGCATTGGAAAACGGTGAGCATGGCTAGTCCGATGTTATCGAACGACGTTATCCCATAATTGGGACCTTCCCAGGCCTCTATGCACGTGGACGATTCGTTTTTACAAAAGTACGCGTTGTAAGGTTTCGTACTTTCGTCCGAGTCGGAGTCCGAATTGCAAGGTGCCGGAGACGATCCCTCGATATCCATCACCTTCAAATTGTCTAACCTATAATTCGAAAATCGATTGCTTTAGTAGAACATGTTGCATAGGAACTATTTCTATCTTGTGGCTAAATTTGCATTTTTTTTTTTTTATATATGATGTTTTTAATTTTTTTTTTTTAAATTACACTAGTTGGGTCTCGGGTTTCCGTGGGTAGTAATAGTCGACTAGTACCACAACATTAATAATAATGATATTAGTTTGGAAGTTTAGAAAAATAGAACAAAAAATATACATCATAATATCTATCAGTTTATAAAGGTTTTAAAAATTACCTGAATAGACACTTACATTAAAGTGAAAATATCAGGAAGAAAAAGACCAAAGGGATTTTACTTTACGAAAATATAAATGTATAAAGGATAAACATATTACAAAAAAATCACTGGAAAAATAGATTCAGAGTCCTAATTCTGTAAACATGAGATATATTATAACATTTGGACCTACAATTTATTAGGACCCAGCCAGTGTACTACCCACCAAAACCACTAGGGTCCGGGACCCATCTCGTTTATGATGGGATATGCGCCGCTTTTGCATCCTGAGCACTCCCTATACCGGTGGCATTTACGACTTGTTTTTTTTTTTTTTTTATAATCGGCAATATTGTTTATCAGCTCGTTACAATTTTCAATATATAAGAAAAACTTCAAAACATTTAACACGCAGATATTCTTAAATCACTGTAAATGTTTTTAGTAAGAATAATAACAGTTATGAGTGAATTATTTGGTTAATATAAGTTCGGAAAGTTGCATGACGGAGTGGAATATCCGAATATTCGGTGACCTCGCTACGTCTCCCCTTACAACCTTCGAAACCCACGCGGAAGTATTCGTAACACGGTTAGGTATGTACGCACTTGTAGCACGTTTTGTGCAACGCTCCAGAGTAAAACTCCAGTCCGATGATGGCGAATATGATGATGGCGAACAACACCAACAAGCCGATCTGGAGCAGCGGTGCCATGGCCTTGATAATGGACTTCAGCACGACTTGCAAACCTACGGAGCGGTAAAAAAAAAAAAAAAAAAAAAAAAAACCGGAGGATTACACACGGCGAATGAGGAAGGCGACCGTTCTATATTATAGTATGTCCAATTTCCGCGAACGACAACAGAATATTCCGCATGAGATATGTCGGGTTATCATGTTGTCGCGACGTATTGGTCATATTTTACCGGTAAATTGGCATTGAGCGTTTTGCTTTTATTTCCACTCTAATTTTTTTTTCTCCGTCATCACATCATCATCATCATCATCATATCTCTCACTCAGCGTCCCTGTTACCCTCGTCCCGGTTTTCGGGGGAGGGGACCGGGGCGGGGGGTTTCGGTCCTGAACCCCCCACCCCCACCGCCGCCTCCACCGCTGCCGCCGTCGCCGGCCAGCCCGCACTCGTATCCCGCGTGCGGCGTGTGTACTCACTTGGAATGCCGGAGACCAATTTGAGCGGCCTTAACACTCGGATCGCTCGCAGCGTTCGCAGATCCATGTTTCCCGATGACGGTATTTGTGTTATACATCTGTGGCAACAACACTTCTAATCACTACTCGGTGCGCTACCTACCCCAAAATAAACACGCAATCCGTTCTATTCATCTAGTTCTATGCGTCTAGTATTATTTAATAATTATGTATGTAGATAATATACGCATATATATAATATAATATATATTATATATATATTTAGATAATAAACAATAATAATAATATGTATCTGGACGTGTCTATATATGTAATAATAACGAATAACGAATAACGAATAACGAATAATAATACCAATAGTAATAATAATAATAATAATAATAACAATAATACCGAATAACGAATAATAATATCAATAATATCAATAATATCAATAATAATAATAACAATAATAATAACAATAATATGAATAATAATAATAATAATATACGAGTAATAATATATATATATATATATATATATATACATATTTATATATATGTATATATGTATATAATATATAATATATATGAATAATATATATAATTATATTATATCTATTTCAGAATTTGATGGGTGGTGCGCGATGGTCCCGAATACGGAATAATAATAAAAAATAAAATTAAAAAATAATCGAATAGGTATCTAACATAACACATATAATAATAATAATAATAATAACATTGTATTATATATATATATATACAGAATGATCCATTTATTATGAACCAGCGAATTTCTCGGAGGGCCTTTATCGAATTTGATTTCTGTTTTTCGTATTTCTAAATAGTTATGGAATCGTTCAACAGACAAATTATCGGTTTAAATATCGAAAAATAGTTTTGACGATTATGAAAGCCTTCCCTGTTTCGCAAGTTTAAACTTTTTACTGATATTATTCGTAAACTAAAAAAAAAAAAAAAAAACACGGTGTTACGTATTAGAAATGTATTAGAAAAATATTCTCTACGCTAATCCGTGTTGAGAATAGGAAGAGGATTAATATTTGATGGTGTAAAATTGAATATGAAAAATGAAAACATAATGTTCAATTAAAGCTTAAATGGCTCGAAAATGATCGGGGAAAAAAAAATTGTTCACGATAAACGGATCACATTGTATACATATTTATATATATATATATATATATAAATATATTATATGTGTTTAAACTAAATATATAGATAGTAATAATAATAATAATAATAAAAACAAAACGGAATCATCTACGGATCGAAAATACAAGATCATAATAATACCTATGTATATAAATATTACGTTTAAATAATCAGAGCAAAAATTAATGTCGGTATACTTATATATATATATATATATTATAAATATATAATATATATTATATTAATGTGTGTGTGTATGTGTGTGTGTGTGTGTGTGTGTGTATGTGTGTGTGTGTGTGTGTGTAAGTACTATTGGAAAAAAAAATAAATAAATAAATAAATAACAAAACAAAACAAAACGGGATAAGATAGGACCGGGGTTAGATAATATTATATTATTACGAGTTCGAGTATATATATTGTATTATGCCAGCGGTTTCAACAACAAAATAACGACAACAACAACGACAGCAAAAACGACACACGATACAATAATTATTACACTCCCGCGTTTTCTTAGTCCCCGTGTGTGTTGGGTACGCAACGTCCTACAATGGTTTTTCGGCCTATGATGCATAATATCTCGTATATATTTATACATATATATATAACTGCCACTATTATATTATTATTAGTTAAAAAATTATAATATAGACAAGACTACGGTTCGCCAAAAAAAAAAAAAAAACGTTATCGTCCACTAGGTATTGTATATATATATAAAAAAAAAAAAGAATAATAAAATAATATTCCTAATTTTTTTATTGTAATAATATTATTATTTATGTAATATATGTTCTCATATAGCGGTAATAGTATAACAATATAGGTATATATAGAAAATACGATAGGTAAATATATTATATATATATATTCAAAAAAATAAAAAAATAAATTAATAAAATATACGACTCAAAGTATTAATAATCTACGGTCAATATATAATATATATTGTATATTATTTTTACGAGTGTTGATTAAATATGTGTATATATGTATATATATATATATATATATATATATATGTATATACATTAATGATATAATAGATTATTTTACCGTCGACTCGCTCTAGTCGTGCAGATTTCTAAAAAAAAAAATATATATATATATAAAGACCCGTTTTGTTTCTATCTAGTTCTCTAATACGCCTTATCGGAGCTAAATGATGTATATTATATATATATATTATGAATACTGTTATAAGTTCGTTCGAATCAAGCCGAATAATATTATAAGTATATTATATATATTATATTAATAATCCAACTACAAAATATATATATCGACCAACTGTATTATATCAACGGTATAATAATAATTATTATTATATATATATAGTTCTACTCGGGAATTTCTATCATCCAGCAAAAAGTCCAAAAGAATAATATATTATGTATATATTTATATATATGTAAAATATATATATATATAAAAGTTCGCAAACCAACGGTTAAAGTCTAATCCGATATTCGGAATAAATGTCTAAACCAAATGCAATATACGCCTACAAAAACGGGTTAAACAAATGGTTTTACTGAAAAATAATAGAACATTCGAGGATTTTTAATTGTTTCAAAAATGCTTTCCTGTGGTCCTGAGACATTTCGAGTGCCTTACTTGGGATTCTCGAAACCAGTTTCAAAGGCCTGAGCACCCGAAAGGACCTCAACATCCTCATGTCCAGCATGTTGGACTCCATGAATTCAGTCATTGACCTAGAAATCGGTAAACCCCTGAGTCCAATGCGCATCCCTAGCCGATTTAAAATAGTTTTTCTTATATATACGTTTTGGTCTACACTTAAATATATAGTAAATTTTTTTTTTTTTCTTAGATTTCGTGTCTATTTTTTAAGTATATGTTATATATTATGTTGTTAGTACAATGTACATCAAAAATAAATTTAAGATATTAAAGCTTTAATAAAATAACGGTGTACTCACCCTGTTACAACTACAAAAAAGTCCATAATGTTCCATATATTACGAAGATATGAGCCGCTGTGCAGTAAAAAACCTAAAGCTAATATTTTGAGAGTCGCTTCGACGCAAAAAATTGCTAGGAAAATGAGTTCAGTTGCCTCCTGAAATCGTCAAAATCACGTTAGTGGATGTCACCGACAATAGTGTTATTATAATCGAATGTTTTACCAAAGTCTTAGCAAGTACAGTCTTGTCTCCCTTGGGCAGATGTTCCTCCAGAGCCAACACCACGCAGTTGGCTATGATGGTTAACAGCACCGCATATTCGAACGGAGTGCAAGATAATTGAATTAAGGCTAAAATACTAATATTATTGTACGTGGAGTGTAAACAAGTTAATAACTAAACTAAAAAAAAAATTTTAAAAATGGATTTTGGGTTTTTATCACATACTCGAAAGTTTATGGAATGGCATACGCAAAATGACAATTAGAAACGAAAAGATACTGCCGTCGACGACGAGGAGTATGAATTTACGAAAGAGAATTTTATAATATTGTTATAATATAGTATTATGACGTCGTTAAATTATTATTGACCTTTAATGGAATTCGATGTGTGTTTAAAAGAGCTCATAAACACTACAGGCAGGAGTGAAACCCACAAATTTTTTCCGCTAAAACCGTTCGAAACAGCGCATCGCTTCGATAATATAACGCGTGTTATGAAAATGACGCTGAAGAAAGACTATATATTATAATAATTTTCCAGAAAAATCGAAAACCTTATTACGAAAAATATATTTTCGGTGAACAAAATATTTAATCTATCGATCTGCCGACCGTTCAGAATAAATATTATACTGTTATTGACATTCATAGAATTATATTAGATATTTTTTGCATGCACTGAGATAAATTGATAATTTTGATTTTGAAAAAAAAGGTAAAAGAAGATTGGTGTATGCAGATGACGTGCCTGTTGGAAATTCAGCTTGATGTTAAAAAGAGCGATTGAGGAGAATCCAGTTGGAAAAATTCTTCTGGGAAGACCGAAGTCTTAAAGTCTTAAAGTAGAAAAACTGCATTAAAAAAGATACAAAACTTGCGAAGCCACAACCAATGAAGACAAAAATCAGAGGATATTATATTAGTTTAGAATATTTGTTTTAAATTCTGTCTGTTACAGTTAAGATGATTTAAACATTATTTTCCTTAATTTCACAATAAAATAAGTATACAACTCTTCCAATAACTACATAACTAATATACGTACTAACGTTGTCTCGGCTATTAAAAATATTAAGAAACTTTTAACTCTAAGTTGATAATTTTTCCAAAATTAATATTATGATTAGTTTCTAAAATTCACCTAGAAAAATTGGATCTAGAAAATGTTTTCATAATACTATTCTAGATATAAGCTCTTTATTTTATCAAACTTGAATGTAGACTTTCAAAAGGATATGGCCATTCAATGATGAACCTGGTATATCGACGGACAGGATTGTCGGTGCTGAACAGGAACAGGGACGACGGCCCAGGGGGCGCGTCCACCTGCTGGTGGTGATGGTGGTGATGATGGTGATGGGATCGTGGTCTCCCCATGCCGGCGGATGCACCCGCCGACCCGATGCAGTCACGTCCCGCGGCCGCAGCGACTTCTTTCTCTGTCGCCAACCTATGAACACAAAAAATAAATTATAAAGCAAAATTGTAGGTAACAGAAGACCGACTCTCGGTCGTCAAAATAATTCATGAATGAGCTTTGTTTTTAAAATCCGACGACTCGTCTCGATCAAGTGTTAGTTTGTTAAATTTCAAGGACAATTTATTATTATAATGTATATAGTATGTGTCGACGGTGGATGAGTTAACGAACCGTGTGACAAAACTGTACAATTCCCACTCATAAGACTCATATTAATTCTTCCCGTCTTGTCATTTAATATGACATGTGAGTAAATAATTTATATACCTCATATTTAATATAATTAAATGGCATGAAAAACAAAGTTAGAATTTTGTGAAAGACTCAGTTGGGCAAGTTACTCGTGGCATAATGATTGATCAATGTTGAGAACTGTGTTAGAAAGCATAACTTAAGAGAAGAGGTACTCATTGGGTCGCCCCAGATTGAGAAAGATGAAAAGATAGAGTTAAAGAATATGTAGAAAAATTAATGCCAGGAGTAAATTTGAAAGAGTTGGCATTATAATGGGAATGCCAGAGGTGGTCATACTGGATGTTACACAATATGGTCTTAAACACCAAAGTCAGGCTATAAGATGAAAAATTAATACATTGGATTTCAATAGTTCAATGATAGCGCGTGATTTGTATTTAAGAATATATTTAACAAAATCGAATCATATAAAAAATATTGTTCATAGACTAATTAGTAGTTTTAAAAACCTTATTCCGTTTTATGATGATATTCGGGACGATAACAAGACAGAAATAAGCTGAATGAAGCAGGACAACCGTTTTCATATATGTAAGGATAAGAATCGTACATAATCGTTGATTTAATATTTATTTATTTCAAAAATAAAGTTATTTTTATTGTATCATTGTTCCAGTATTTCTATACCGCCATCGCGGTCAATACGGCGTATCTGTTGGATTTAACACATTTTTATGAAATTTCAGATAAAACTGTAAAATCTTGCAGATACCCTGTATAGACGTTGAATCCGATCGAATTTTCAAATTCGTTTATTATTGCCGATTCATTATTTTGTGCGTTATAAAACTTATATGTCAGATATTTTATATTATTTATTTAACCCTCTACCCCGGATGCATATTAATGTTCCCAACTTGAAACAAGAAAAAATCGAAAATGGAATCCTCTAATTTTGGCTGTTTGATTACTAACCAGACATTTATAGATCAATAACTAGATTTCAATGATAACAATACTAAACATGCTACTCTGTTAAGTGTTTTTCGTTGTTGGTCCGATATCAGGATATGGCTCCAAGAATATTAGTATTTAAAGTATAAATCTACTGTTTTTTTTTTTTTTGAACAGGTGGTAAACCACAAAAAGATAATTGGTATATGATCACAGAATTCGATCCCTACAATAATGATAACATAGACATTATCCGTTATATCATTGAGCCAACTTAAACGTCAAGTTTTGTGATAACTAATAGGGTAATATACCTGGCAAATCTGATAATATAATTTACTCCTATGGCTTGTTTCAAGTAGGGTATTCGTTCCAGTACGAAAAAATCGTTATAGTCATAATATTGTTATTTTTATGAATAATATATACATGGTGAAAACAATTTATTAGGTATACCGTTGAAATTAATTCTTGACCACCACGTCGATATAGCTGCCACCGTCGGAGCTTTTTATAATTTATTAATCGTCTAATACGCGCGTGCTGCTAAGAAATAAAACGAGAGCATTTTTATTATTTTTATTATTATTATTATTATTTATCTTTCTATACTACAGGTTATGTATATATACACTTTTGCCATACTCTGAGTTACATTTCGTATACCATAAGCCGTAAATCTTGTATGCAATATATAACCGTGCTTATATTCTACATGTTTTTTTCCTCGAGTATTCATAAATCGCCGTCTTAAGTACTTTATTATACGAAATTTTAAATTTCCTAACCGTTTTTAAGGTGGAATATTGAAACGTATAACAGAAACAAAATGGAAACATTTTGGTTATCATTTATTATAATATACCTAAAATATAAATAATATTACACGTATTGATCTATATAGGTTGCGATGTGGTTATTGAAAATCACAATGAAATAATGAACGGAAACGTAATATTAAAATCGTTTACCGTCATAATATTAATAAGCAATGGAATTATTTAAAATTGTTTTTAGATATTTCCCAGTGACACATATATATATTATACGATATAGACAATGTTAGAAACCGTATAGATCATCATATCATGTTACAGTAGTCGATAGTTTGAATAATATTGTAAACCATTAACTAATCTATATCTTGTCACTATACCTAAGTACTCATTCTAGTACTGACTCAACTACCGTAACTGATCTTACCACCCACTGATTCACTGTTTGTATATGACAGGGATTTTCAATTGCACCAATTGTAAGTATATATCTTTAGAAATGCGATACAAGCACACAGGTTTGGAATATGAAATTTCGAGTTCTCGAAGTAGCAATGTATGATGGTCAGTTGCAATATTTCTCAATGCGGGGACGAATCCAAAATCATTTTTCTTGTCTCTGTCTTTGTACCTAACTATTGTAGCGTAGTGCTTAAAACATTTCTTCATTACCTGAATCACTATTAATATCCACGAGATTTTTTTTAAAACGGTTAAGATGCAAATCATGTTTTTACTACCACATAGAATAAACTGCAATTGACTTCGATTACTTACGAGTACAAGGCCTGTGTGCAAATTTGATTGACTAATAATGTGTTATTAACCAAATTATTCATTTAAACCGCAAGTCAGTTCCGTTTTTTTTTTAGATGCTCTGTGTTAATATTCGTCAAGTTCTCGATAATTTTAAACTATACTATTCTTATTTTATTAAAGAAAAGTAATTTTTTTTTTTTTAATTACCTAGAAATTTTCATGTAGCGAACGTGACGTCTACATTTTTCGAGTCAATTATGATTATACAGTGTATAATACAGATTGTATAAGTGTACGGAGTGTCCAAAGGCATTTTACATAGGTATATAATATTATGTTTTCAGAACGGGGTAATAATAAAGTTTGTACAGTCCCTCCACTCAAAAAACTCCAAACATATTATATCGTGACGCATCTCTGTACGCACTTATATATTAACGTGCAAGCAAACACGTCATGTGAATAATATTCGTTTAAAAATGCAAGATTTATCACGTATACATATATAATAGTAAAAAGGGCTGAAAACAGTTTTCACTAGTCGTCGTTGTCAACACCGGCCGCAATACTCGACTTTTGATAAATAATAATAATCAACTTTGTATCACCGCCACCACGACGTGTCAAAAGATATTAAATACTGTTCATTAAAACGAGATAAAAAAAAAAAACCCGTTTGTATTTATAAAAGCAAACACACTTTAATACTACCTACGCCGTCCTCGAATCTTTATTCAGAAAACTGTATAATAGTATCCGGGTTATCATCGCGGTACGAAAAAAATGAAAAAAAAAAAAAATTACAAATTCTCCAAGCGTACTTATATAGTGTTATAATAATAATAATATAGAGTAAAAAACCACTTGGCCGCTTTGCCAACGATCATTGAGGTCATAAAACAAACACGGTTAAAAATGAATCGACCGAAAACGTCAATATTTAGTATAATATACGCACCTACGTGAAATTAAAGAGGCATGAGTATTAGAACATTACGGTACTTTTTAAATTGCATTGCTGTAATATAAACCTAGCTCGATCGAAATAGTTGATCCCAAAAAATAATTTTTCCCAACTATTGCATATTATACACACTTCATAATTATTTTTTTGACTAAATAATCTCAAATTTGGGCATTAGAGTAGTTTTACAGATGAATTAGAGCGATAAATAACGGGTCAAATTTCACTATTTGAACACAGTTTCACAATTTTTTTATTAAATTAGTTTCACCTATTTGTTTTCATTCATTACTGACAAGGTCAAAACCAAAAAGGAATAGGGATACTAAAAGTAATACAAAATTGATTCCCCAAAATCCGAGATAAAATTTACAATACGAGATATTACCGATCCGCATAAAAATTAAGTTAAGATTATGCCATTTTGTTAACTCACGAGGTAAGTATCAAAAATAACACATTATTTGGTAGGTTCAACATTCAAATTGTCTGTGTCTTACCATTTTTCGATCAAAATGTACTCATTCTTTTTATTTTTTAAAATTGTGTACGATTATAGTAAAATACATACCATTTTTGGTATTATTATAGTATTCGGTGGTTTATTATTATTGTTTTGTAAAGAATTTTTAAATACGATGAAAGAATCTACACTGCTCATGGTTGTTTTTTTTCATTTTACTGTGATCGCATTCTTGTATTTCTTTTTGAAAAGATATATTTTACAATATTATATAAAATATCCATTGTAAGGTAAAATTTGTTGATAATTTTTTCGGTTCAATGAGAAAAACTGGATACATAAATTTAATAAAACGTCGCTCGTGTTTTTTCCCCAAAACAATTTTTCCACACGCTTTTAATCCATTTACACCAAACGCCGGTTTTCTCGAAATTGAAAATTACACAAGTTTAATATCTATCCTAACTCTATAGATTTCATATTGTTATAGCAGAAAAAGCTCGAAATATTGCTGAAAGAAATAGCAAAACAAATAAGAGCGATACAAATTATAATTTATCTAAAACTCAAATACTATATATTGTTATAATATAAAGTTATCGGCTCGCCTCATTTGTTTTTATTTGAAAATTTCAAACAATTATTTGGTAATTTTAGATTTGTTGAGTCGTAAAAGAGAACAATAGAACTTTATTAAACTCCAATGATATTTTGAACGTATAAAATACATAATGTATTATACAAAATTGTCGAGTCGTGTAACGCATTCCGGTATCATATCAACTGGTTATTTTTTTTTCGACCGGTATCAATGGTACGCAAGACCATACAAATCGCCCCACTTATTATATACTATATAATCATACCCTTGAACGGGAACTAATTTACATTAAAATAACAATAATGAACAGAAAAAAAGCACCGAAGGAGAATAGTAGAACCGTGTGACACACTTTTTTACCCTCGAACGTTCTACGTAATCGGGAATCCGTAGAGTACCGAATATCGGTTACGACTGCTGTTGTTTCGGCATTAAATCTATTGTAAGATCCGTCGTTGTAGGTCAGGGGTGGCGAACCAATATGGCTGGGTCGCAAAACGATGCACCAGCGTATGGTGGCGGGGTGCGGGGAAAATTAATTTCGGTCTGCCGACGCCTACTGAAAAATGACATTTTTCAAAATCAAGATTTTCCAACTACAATACAATATTTTAATATATGTCCGTGTTGTTATAAATATCTCAACATATAATATGTATAAAAGGCCAGCTGATTCATTTGTCGGTCCGTATTACGTTTTTTCTCTTAATACACTCTTTGTATATATACATGATGTATTAATTCGTATTAAGGATTCTCGCGTTTATGTTTCCTTTTATTTCTTTAGCTTCTAAGCACATCTATAACGCGTACAGTTTTTTTTTTTTTGTATCCGTGAACAACTTTTCGACCAGAAATATTGATCCGATCAAAAAATAATAAGTGAACTTATTTGTAGCATTTCATATTAGTTGGTGCCTTAAGAAAGTAATTTTATAATATTTTGCGTGTAGTTTTCTTAATAATTTGTAAAACCGCAAACACCCATGAAAATTACAACATTTCAAAACATTTTTAATCGAATTTCCCTTAAAGGCCTACGTGATTAGCATGATTTATCGCCGTGTACCTTCCCATCTTTCCGCTTACAATAATAGTAAATTATTTATCGAGAATTCGTGAAAATGTACACGTATTTGTAAAAATATTACAAAGCTAAATATATAAATATATAAATGTATCCACATAAAGTCTAATAAAAAAAAAATGACTCAAACGTCGCTCGATTTTTTTTAAACGACCGGAATAAGTTTACGGTGAAAAAGGCGGGATTCTATTAGGATTACGTTTAGCTGAGTTAGAAATAAAAAAAAAAAATTGAATTTAAAATATTAGGCTCAATATTAGGAATCCAAAATTCTAGTACGCTGATAAATTCATCATTAGTGATGCGGATTATTTTTCTGCTCTCAATGGATTCGCTACGTTGGAATTAATAGAGATTTGTTATATAATTTAATTTTTTTTTTTTCCGAATCGTCCGGACGTTTGTTGGCCCGTCGAATCGCGATAATTTCTGCAGCACGCGCGTTACGTCAGCCGCGTCCGCACCTGACGTTCGCAATACGCGCACATCGCCGGGCGGCGTCGTGCCGAAAAAGCGGCACGGGCGGTGGCGGCGACGCGATTCCCGCGCGGAGCGTGCGGGCAGCGGCCGCGGCGATCGATGCGAGCTCCCGCGCCCGCGACCGGCGGTGGCATGGCCCGCGAGTGAGCTCGGTATGGGGGGGAAGGGTCTTACGGCGGGACGCGAACGGCCGGGGCCGCGGTATAATATATTATTATTACGATATATACACGTAAGTATAATAATATGTAGTGTGACGTCACCGTCGCACCGGTCGAGTCACGGTTGTTACGTCACGGACGATAAACCCGTCCCACTAACCAAGTACGCGGTTCGAGTCGATACCGCCCGGCCGTCGTTCCGCCCGCGTCCGCCGCCCGGCCGTGCCGCGCCGCGAAAGGGAGAGTACGATAATAATGTATACGTGCGCGATGCCGCCGCGGCGGCCACGTCGCCACGTTGCCGGTCCGCGCGCGCGTCGCGCCAGCCGAATTTTTCGCGCACACACACCTTTGAATGGTTCGGCGGCGGCGTCGTAGTCGTCGTCGCAGTCGTCGTACTCTTTTGCCCGTAACCGCCGTTCCAGTATAACAACGCGCCGTTACTACTTGACCTTTTTGCGCCACGCGTTACGTCAATACGCGCGCGGTGGGCGAGGGGACGCGGCACAAAAAAAAAAAAAAAAAAAAAAAGAGAAAAAAAAAATAACGCGAAGAAAAGAGGAGAAGAAAAGAAATCGCGCGGGCCGCACGTTATTTTCTTTAGTATATTATTATTATTATTATTATTATTATTATTATGGGTAGACGCGTTCGCTCTAGTAATGATAACACGCCGCTGCCGCCGCCGCCGTTTTCGTCCGACATAATCATGATAATAATAACAATATACAAATATTTTTATTATTATTTATTTATTTTTCACGGTGGCGATACGAATAAAAACTACGAACGTTCGTCGTCGTCGTCATCGTCGGTTGGCGACCCGTTTGGATCACGCGATCTCCCCACCGCCGCCGCGACAAAACACCCGCGGGTCTCTCGGTTTTCATTGGCGGAAATCCGCGGAAAATTCGTTCGGACGGGCGAGAACGGAGGGCCGTGCGGCTGGTATTTCGTTTAGGGTTCCGTGACAAAAACGGAACCCTTATCATATCATATTACTTATCAGTAATAGTGGCCAGACAGAAAAAAATTTCACGGCTTTTCCGTAGACATTTCCAAATTGGATGTCATTATAATTATATCACGATTATTATTATTATTACCGTTGTTACCATCATATAAATAATATAAATAAATAATAACATAAATTAAATTAGCACGAACCTCGACTAAAACTAATGTGAACCGCTCAAAAAAAAATAAATTATTTTTGGGGGTAATTTTCCAACACAAATCCGAAGGATGTAAATTGTATTTTTCATGTACCCTATTTTGTGAGGGGAGAGTTATCATTGGAAAAGTCTTTAAAGACGGTTCTTATCATTGTAAATACGATCATTTTGCGATATAATAAACTCCTAAAGTAGATTAATAATAATATGGACTTCTTTTATTTATTCACAATTATACGTTTAAAACACTTTAATCATTGCCGAGCTAAAACCGCTAAAGCTATACACGTGGACAGTTATTTTATTTAATTGGGTAACGACTCATAAAGAAGGGGTTTCTTAACAATCAACCTCTTATCTTTTAAAGCGAATTTTCGTAGATTCTAGGGGTTTTGACTATAACGACCATCCTTGCACTGTTAGACTGCCGTGACCTACCACCTATCCCAACAACTCAATTTTCAAAAATGCATTAGCAGCTGCTAAAAACTATGAAAACGAATAATAAGAATAACGATATTTTATTTGATAATAGTACACACGTGCGTATTGCACACCGGCGTATCCGGGGTAACACCGTAGCTAGTGTATTATTATATACGTTTAGGACAAGTTAATTACAACTTCTGCAGTATATGAAATCTTAAATTGATGCGAGTACGATACGCACTTGGGAGAGGGGGGGTTATTATGGAGCTGTTACAAATGAGTCACATAGTTACGTTTCGGGAGACTATTAGTACGAATGTATCCTCGAGTCTCCCGCAGTCCTCACATGGTATAATTCATTCGTATCGTACACTCTCGTCATCATACTCACGACTACTCATATAATATAATTTAGAAAACGGTTTTGAATCGTTTTCAATATTGTCAAAAAATGAATTTAAAAAAGACCGATACTGCTAATGTTGATTTGTTACGATTATATAGAAAGGAAGTTGGAAAGGACGATATATAATTTACATTAAGTAATTTTATTTATGACTGTACACAACGAAAACGATTTCGAGCAAAGTTTTGTAAGTCATTTTTTTGTCTTTGTTTTGTTAACACAGTAATCCAAAAATAAACAAAATGTATATAAAACCATTCCGATAGTCCCCATTAACTAACTAGAAAAATCGAAAAAAAATATGATTTTCCCGGTGTATCAGCTAGGTAGAAAAATTCTACAAAAATGTTCTATATATTTTTTTTGCCATTTTTTTCGGTGCAAAATTTCTGGTAAAAATGATTTCTACACAAACAAAATACACACATCATAAAATTAAAGATCTTTCGCTTTGCTTGCTTAGAATCTCGAACAGCATTTCGGCAATCGTACACATCGGTATCCCATTTTTAAGTCTTAGAGCGGTTGGTTAACGTAAATTAAACGGGGAAGCATCTCACATCATACACGAGAACTTTCATTGAAGTCTCAAACCGACAACAAGATTTTATGTATACATGCACTTGCGCGCGCATTAATGATTAACGACGAAAACTCGAAAAACTTTATGAGCGCCCGGTTATACCACGAAATGCAAACTTCATAATTCATTTTCACATTAGCGAAGAGATATTCATATTATTACAATATTTTATTAAGTTTGTTTTCCAATTTCTTGGAATATTATATTTATAACGATACGAGAGTCTAAGCATATTATTATTATAATGAGTATAATACGGTTAATAATAATTTGATTTGTTAACATGATCGATGATGGTTGTTAAATATTTGGTTTTATTCCGAACATTATTCTTGTTAATTAATATATTATCTTACGGCAGTAACATAATTTTCCCTTCCTTATAATATTGTATTTCATAAGGAATCGGTACATTAGGTAACGAAATTAGCCACAAATATTCCATATTTGAGTTAATGGCAATAATATGAAACCATATATTAATATACAATTTAATTTATAAATGAACCAAGAAACGTTTGCTTAATATTTATTGGACAACTGCTGCACCTAAACCGTTATCACATTATAAATGTTTAAATATCGTTAATAGTAAGAATGAAAAATAGAATGGGATTGGTCCGTCGTTAGCACCAAAAGTTTAATATCATAATGGTATGCCGTATACAATGTGATAACTGTCATGCGATTTAATTTTAGATTTTGAATTGAGTGAGGAATTTATACTGTTATATTGGTTTTACAATGATGTTTATTTTTTTGTTTTTCTGTAAACAACTTTTCTACCAGAAAATTCGCTCCAATTTTCAAGTGTAGCACGTTTTTTGAAAAAATGTTTTTTCTCTATTTCGTACTACAAACAAGTAGTTTTTCAATTTTTTCAAGAGGTTTTCATAATAGATGAGAAAAACGTAGGAACATGGGAAAATGTAAGTAATGTATTATTTTTAAATCGTAATATTGCGATTATTCAAATCATGTGCAATCAAACTTCTCTCAGAATCGTTTTTCGCTAGAAAATATTGGTCTTTGTCTATAGATATACATTCAATTTTCTTTCTACCTTCCCAAATTCTTACTTACCTAAATGTCCCTCTCATCGTACGAAATATGTCAGTATATTTTTTAACATAGTTTTGTAGTGTAGTTCAAACGAAACATATGTTTCAAATGGAAATAATGATATTATTGTATTAATTTTCATTTTGTATTGTTTGACAAATTAAAAATTTAAAAAAAAATGTCTTAAGTAAGACAAGTTTTTAAAATTTAAAAACAACCCCTTAAACTACCTATTTTTAATAATAATACAATTAATAGTAAATATTATATCAAATCTCTTTAAAATATATACATACAGTAAAAAAATACATAATATTGCAAAGCAAAATGTTACTGTCATTTGGAACTATATTATAATTATATTTTGATGGTCGATTGTTCGAAACGTTTGAGAATGCGTAAAGAAATATTGAAACGTCAAAGAGTGGCTGTATATTGTATTACAATAGCCAATTTGAATTGACTTATTATCAAATAATAGGTAAACACGTATTATCTATGTTTGCATGTTGATTTTTGGTTTTTTGGTATTTTAATGTTTAGGCATGATATGAATTTGATAACAGGTCGATTCACTTACGTAGCGGTCATTCATTTAATTTTGTCATTATGGGATTAAATAAAATGTTTATCACAAATATTATCCTAATATTTAAGAACAATTAGGTGATTGAGGAGTGTATCTTTTTTACTTGCCCACCACCCCACACATCACTGAATGCCCATAATCTACTCCAACAATAAAACTAACAGCCAAAAATCGGCTACGGAACGCATTTGTGCTGTGTCGTGGAAGTTTGCAAGACGGAGATGAGAAATGTATGTAGTATCATCTCAACTTAGTATTATATTAATTAACTAGTTATTTGCGTAAGGTTCGTTATTATGTCAAATACCTACTGCTCAATTGCTCAACAAATTATCACGGTTATAGAGTGATCTTCAATCGTTGTGAATAATAATAATAATAATATTAACATTTGTGATCGCATCAGTATACTATACGAATTTAACATAATTTCTATCATATTGATAGTGATTAACACGCGATTAGTTATTATAATATACGATTACCTAAGAATCACGTTCACTCGATAATGCCTATAATATAAACGAACTGCCGATAAAATACCAATGTATTAATATTCGACACGTATCAACATTTAATCAACGCAAGTTAATGAACAATATTAGCTGTGTCGATTTAAAAGTTAATATTGAGTCAATATCGTTAAAGGTCAAGAATAATTAAAAAAGTAATAAGAAATTTAAGCTAAAAGTTAATTTAAAAACTTTTTTCTAATATTAAATTAAGTTAATTTTAATGTTTTTTGTTAAATGCGCATTGTCGTGGATTAAATAGGACGTGTGGTTTATTTCCATACGAAATAGTATATCGATTTTAAATGTATACAAAGTATTAAAATTAAAATTAAAATTTTATCAACCCAGCAAGGTGTTATTCAAAATAAATTAAATGTTAAAATGTTTGCTTTTACAGTATTGATGCCCACATAGCACTGCATCGAATTCCGTGTATTGGAAAAATCTGCGCACGTTATATTTATTTTTTTTACTTTACATATTTAATAAATGGGCTTCGTCGGAGAAAAGGGTTCTGGGTACTATGGAGAATGATAAAAATAATATTAATAATAACAGCAGCTTTAAGACGGTATAGTGTACAAAACAAAAAAAAATAAAATATTAATAATAATAATATTCACAAAATTGTATAATATATTTAGAGAAAACGGGGACGGTAAATAAAAAAAAAAAACATTAAAATACCGTAGCGGAATAATATTATGTCATATACACATAATCTACATTATGTTTTATATGTTATAATAATATGTATATTATAATTTATATATATGCATAATACATACGGTCATATAGGTCGTTTAAAGATAACATGGTGGGTAGGGGCTTAATAGTGATGTAGAGGGAGAGGGGAGAGGGCGTGGGCATAAAAAAAGATAACATGATAAATTGAAACAGTATGTTAATATACGTATAATATGTTGTTTATACCTATATACATATTATAATGAGAAAAGGCTGTTTGCCCTCGTAAATCGATCTCTCGCTTTATAATAATAATATATAGGCTGCGTTTTTTCAAATTAATTATATTATGTAGGAATGTACTATGATATATTGTTTTAAATTTAAAATTAAATTCTTGTATTATGTAATATCAAAAAATTAAGACCACAGAATTACTGTATTATAATCTTGGACTGTCGATTTACGAGGATATCATGGACATTTACCAAAGATAAGATTAAAATTCCGTAATACGCCAGCCGGACAAACATGTATAATCCCAAAAATACGCATATAGTGGATCGATGGATAAATGTATGGACCAAAATTTAACCTATAAATGGGCTTTCATTTGCCAAGAGGAGAATGGACTTCACTAAACCACTTCAGATGTGGATAAGGAAAATGCGATCACATTCATTATGTCGAAACGGAATCTAACCCTGAATACGCAATGTGAAAATATGAACCAAACGATTAGCCACATCATTGAAGACTGTTCCATTCATTCCTACGATAAAAGACTTCATGGGCTTTATGTAGTGGAAAAAGGCGCTATTGAATGGCTAAACAGCTTAGTAATTGACACTTGACGGTGCCAAAAACGGAACGCAGTGTTACTAACTATTACCTTTAAAATAATATTGTTTTTACTAATTATTTATTTATGCTCGTATCGTATTATGAAGAATCTATATAAGTTTTACAAAAATGTGTGTGTTTTCTCGAAAAACACTTTCTCATGTAATAAGAATAATCGGATTAGCTCTCACGCCATACATAAAAAAATATGGAATTTTCAGCTGATGGTACTTTATTTGAAACATTTATTGACATTTGTATAAGTTTAATCCTTGTGTACTATTATTTTTCCATATTCGTTGATTTTTGGGGATTACTTCGATAACACGCATAAAATGCGACTAATATACAACTGCCCACAGAATAGTTATTTGTTTGTAATGATCTATCGCTGCATATAGTATTTAGAAATATATATATATATATATGTATTAAAAGTATAGATATATAAACTAAACTACCCTATATATATAATCCAACTACCCACATGCAAAGGTGGCCAATACCTAACATACTACAGTGAGAAGTGTGTTTTTTCAATTTTCAATTTCAAAATCTAATATTTTTCATTTTTGCTTTTTTATATGCCCCAATTAAATATTATTAAAATACATATGGAAACTTTATATTCGTTACAATAAAATCTATAATACTATGGAGGTAGGTGTAGAGGAATACTGTCGAAATTTACTGCGGAGTGAATCGCGCGATGCTACTGCGGGTCGTTTGTTAAAGTGGATCATAAAACGCTAATCGACCGTAAACACAGTCGACTACCTACGTTTCTAATTAAAATATACACGTATTCGAAATTTCGGTCGTTTCGGTATAGGTACGTATATAATAATATATAGGTATATTATACATTGCGATTAAAATCAATTATTTACGAATGACGTACTATAATTTAAATTATTGTATACTAGGCATTTAAATAGCATGGAATACTATATTATTAAAACTATACGCGCGTAAAAACGGAATAATATTATTAAATGAGACGGATTTCACAAAGAAAACCAGAAACCTTTCAATAAAATTCTTAATTTTTTATATTCTGAGTGCATCGAGTAATGTTTTGGTTTCAGAATGGTGTGAGATTTGTTTTTTCTTGTGTCTATATAACACTTTTCAATCAAAAATTTCGTTCTAATATAAAAATAACAAGATAATTTTTTTATCTGTTTGGTTAATTGAGGTGGTCAGTTTTTGATTTTTCAGGTATTTTTCATAATAATTGTTAAAAATTGGAAAATATTTTTAAGAAAAACAAAGAAACTTAAGTTAATATTTTTTTTAAATTGTTAAAATTATTTTAATCCTCATTCATTGACATTTATATAAAGCCAATTTTTATTTATTGTAGAAACCACGTAGATACCAGAAGAAGCTCGAGAATTCCAGACAATTCTTTTGAAGCTCTTAGTCCAATTAAAGACAACAGAAATAAAATCATTCAATTAATTAAATATATTAATATGTATAACTTAATTTAGAATAGTCAATATTTTTATTTATATACAGCATTAATATGTAACTATATTTTGTAAGTTAATAACCTAAGTTTATGAACCATTAATAAAAAGAGAAAAAAAAATAATTTTAATCAACACGTAAAATTCGCACACAAAGTAGATTGTTATTATTGTGACGGCTTGATTTCATAGAAATATTTTATTTTATCGACATTGTAGCAGTTAATAACAAAAACGTATAGGAATATAAAAGTTTACTGTTTGTCTACACCTAACGTTTTGTTGATTTTCCATGACAACCAATAATAAAATCCACTATTACCCGTCATATATGATGGGCGTACAAGTAATACCAAATAATTATACTGGAATTCACACTATGAGGGAACTGAAATTTTATATTGTTATTAATAGTAAGTTTTTACTTTATACTTAATTTTACTGGAGAGGTCGGAGGAGTAAATACCCGCAAGGAGCTAAACTCCGCGACTAGAATTAGATCCATTTATTATTTTGTATAACATACATATTATTTGTAAAACGATAAATAACAGAATATTATAATAATATCATTAAAATACTATATTACAATTATCCTACTTCCAAAAAATAAAAAACTGTGAAATTTGAGTATAAAAATTGTAGAGTTATAGTAGGTTAAATATTGAAACCCTGAAAAGGTACATCATACTCAATACTATAGGATTGTGTATGTACAGAATTTCATCCTCCTGGATTTATTTTGGGGGGGACCTGTATAGAGATATTTAAAGCTAAAAGAAAAATGTTTCTTCCAAAAAATATTGTGGAAATAAAACCCAACTTTAATTCTAACCTAATCTAACCTAACATAAATATAACGTAACAGACATAATACTGTACAACTGTTTCTATTTTTTCAAAAATTAATTTGTGTAACGAATTATTTTATTTCGTCGACTTAATATTATTACATGGGTACCTACGTGATATTGTTCATTTTTTTTTCTTATTATATTCTTTTAATAATATAATGTTGTTAGTTACAAAATATTAAAATTTGCGACACGAAGTATAACATTATATAATATCGAACAATGCCTTTTTCCCTCTGTTTTTTTTTTTTTTTTTTTTTTTTTTTTTTTAGGTAGCAATGTTTGGTTATAATTATTTGAATTTCACATGAAACGAAAAAAATACAAGCAATTGACAAAAATAATAATTACCTACTTTAAATAATGCAAAATGTTATATTATTTATTTTATTGCACTTAATATTATACTCGGGCACGTATAGAATCAATATTATATTTAGTCGAATAAGAAATTTCGTATAATAACGTTCGCCTTCAGACCGCGCCTCAATCGATTTTATAAAGTGCACGTTGCACGATGCACATGCGCACTGATAGTAAATATATCGCTATACCGTTCTTTAACGAAAATTGTTTACCTATATTATATAGTTTGTCGGAATTTAGTGTTTAAAGCACTACAGAAATTTAAAAACAACGTATACACATGTAACGTTGTTTGCGAACTTTATTAATTACGTTTTTGTTAGTCGAAACAAGCCAACTATACCAGAATTTAGTTTAATTGATTTTTATTACCATTTTCGTCATATGTCTACAAATTAAAGAATATAATAATAAATTCGGGTGTTTCGTTAATAATATTTAGAACAAATATGAATTTGAAAAATGTAAAAAAAATATAGACATACTTCGCATTCTATGGCGGAGTATAACGATAAACTATTGCTAATGAAAAACAACTCTGTGTGAAGTTCGATTATATTATGTGTTCTGAAAGGTGATAATACTTACAATTTTCGTCAAAATTTGATATTAGAATTCTTATATTTATAAAAAAAAAAATACCACATTCATCTCAATTTAATTTTTTTCGCCACATATATAACTTATAATTAACCTCCTGTTGAAAAAGCATGTATATCTGTTAAATATAACAGTTGATCAATGATCCTGTATATTTATATATTAACTATACAAGTATTATTAAAATTTTTTATGTATATTTAATTCCAAAAAATCTATTGATTTAAGGATTTTAAGATGTATACAAATAAAAAATATACATTCAAATTTAATTTTAAAAAAAATATCCTAACCAATCTAATGTACACTTCACATTAAATTCAAATCTGTTTTCGAAATAAATTTGTATTGCTTCACAACATCGATCTGGAGATTTTGTCTAATTTATTATACTCAAAATCCAATCGGTCCAATTAAAGAACTTCTTTAAGAGGGCAGTGCTTGGAGTATCATTATCAGTAACAAGTGGAAATATTTTTCTGACTTAAAACCTGTTAGTAAAAATGTGGAAGTTTGAAGCCCTTCGATGAAAATTTAAATCTAAGTAAAGCCATCATCCAGCTTATTTGCAATAAATTTCACCCAGATAGAGTGACAAAAGTGTAGAATCGAAGAAAACAGTTAGAAATGTTGGAAGTCGTTACAGTTGGAATCAGGGACTGGATCCGGTTATAACTGTAATTTTTCAATATATTAAAACAGGTTACTCAACTGTAGCTATTTACATTAACAAATTATTTTATCCTTACCAAAACCGTTTTTTTTTTTTAATCTGGCTTAAAAATCATAATAAAAGACGCTAAAATATCGGCGGTTGTGGTCGCCACATTAGAGTCTGATGGCCAATAATTAATAATAATATTTTCTACGATTTTTACCTTAATTTTTTAAACTTCTATATGCGGTATTGCAAAAATATTACGTTATTACTATGACCATTACTAACCCAATTTAACAACCTTATTAAGGGACCTTCGTGCTAAGTACTATCGCACGTCGGTCTAATCCCACCCCGGATCAGACTAAATGGCCAAAATTTGATCAAACATTATGTTTTATACCGGTGAGGTACATAAATATGTTTGACAAAGAAAGAAAATATCGGTATCCAACCCCATTAACACTGCTCACGACACGATATACACATAAGTGTAAAACACGGTATGCCTAATGTTATTCTTTGCCCTTTGATGAAATTCACGCAGTCCTCTTTTAGTCGGGATGTGCGGCCAGCGGCGGTGGTGGCGTTATAGGAGTGCGGTTATATTTTCAATCGATTTCTGCTGCAGAGCGTTTGGCCCCACCACCACCACCATTTCGGAGAAGCAATAAATAAATAAATTCAAATCGGAAACGGTAAACGATCCTCGCAGACTGGATTCAAGCGCAAATCTGTACTTATACATATTGCGATATTATTATTACGGCTATCCAGTGACTACGTTGCATATTTAGGCAATGATGACAATATATAGACATTGACTTTGACGGTGGTCAATTCATATATTATAACACCTGGATAATTTGGTGAAAATATCTATAATTTTCAATTATGTCAGTCCGTATTGGTATAATTTGATGAATTTGACCACTATAGCTATCGATTTAACATTTAACGCCATGCAGTTAAAACGATATCAGCTGTTTTATATTTAGCAGTATGCATATAAAGATGAAAAACCGATTTCCTCAAAAAAAAAAAAAAAAATAAGTCTTTAAAATGTTTTTCTAACTCCCTTTTCAATTTGCTCTAATGCAAAAATAAGAAGAACCTACTTATAGGTACCTTTTTAAATATTATTAGTTACATTAAGTATAATGTAATAACCTATACGAAATTCATTTTTCGGCCAATAATATAATTTTAAACATTTTTGTGTTCAAACCAAGACTGGGTATCAACCAGTATTACTTAAAAATGACATTAATTTCCATTACTTGTACTATTAGTTATAGCTGTATAGGCATTCTATATAATAATTATAGACAATAATATCAATACTCGTAAAAAACAGTCAGCACTAAGTCAGTCACACAGTCAGGTATACAGACTATAGCCACTTTAAATAATTCCCTAATATCATCAATGAAGGTCAGTTATAATTATCATTTATTTTATCGAGTTAATATTGCTAAGATACCTAAGTATTTATCTGAAATATAAATATCACTTAACCAGATATATTAATCCAGATAAATTATTCTGTACAGTTGTCCTTTTCCAAGGCTTGACATTTATGAGTTTAAAATAGTAAATTCAGTTAAACAATTAGATTACCTTAAACTAAGTTGTATACAAATTGTAGGTTCAGATTTAAGAGGATTCAGGGCCCCCTAAACTCCTCGATTTGCCAAGAAGATAAATTAATTTCGCATTATAGTTTGACGATTTATATCTTTTTAACATCTAATACAATTTTAAAATGTAACCATCCGTGTTTCATCTAAATTATCTAGAATATTTTAGTTCAATTCATTTTTTATCTCTATCTTAGTAAATGTTTTTTTGGCATTTTATCTTTATCTTTAACTAAATACATTTTAGTTATCTGTATCTCAATGCTGTTGACGGTATATATCAGATAAATATATAATATATTAACTGAAATTCCTACTTTTTATATAAGCCCGCTTACATAAAATCGTATGTAATTTTGTATTTTCGGGGCGTGTGTAAGGTACGTGTGTTTGGCTTATAATAATAAAATAAGACGATGGGAAAAAAAACGATATTATTATTTTATTATTGCCGTGACAGAGCGAAGTAGGAAGACGATGAAGAGAAGGGCCTAATGATATTGTTGGTAATCGTTTGGATAGTGTATGTTGTATATAGTCAACGTCCGGTGCGCGTGGGGACCCGATACGTGGCGCTAATTGGATTATATTGAATATGATGTAATCCGGTTAAGTCAATTCTAATATAAGAGCCGTAATAATAATAATTCCAAGTCCAGAAAACTCTTACGTACTTCTTTTTAAAAGAGAATATTTAGTAAAATACTATTTATCTCATGTCTGTGATAGTACATTAAAAATAATCATTTTCGTGTAACAAAACGGAATATTATAAGGAGATTTACGATAATATTAAATTGTATACCTAATTTAATTTTTATTTTATACAAAATAGGTAAAGAAAAATTGTATACTTTATCCTCAAAAAAGAAATAAGTACTTGGTACTCGCTATACTATCTCATTATTCAAATACAGTTTTATTAATACACAGTAAATAATCGAACAATCAGTCGATTTATATTAAGTTCTATTAGATTTATAAGAAATTAAACGAAACGTTGACTGTAAATTAATAAAAAGGAAAATTAAAATAAAACGCATGTTTTCTGTTATGCACGCCGATAATTAAATACTGTTGGTAACCGCATAATATGTACATCAAACACCATGATATTTACGATATTGTGTAAACGTCTAAAATAGTCACACAGAAAGGAATAACGGTTATAAGTGTCATTTCTAGTCATATTTTTATATAATTAAACGTTTTATTGATTTGAACTTATATTCTATAATGAAAGCGGCGAACGGTGTTATTACAATTTTTTTTTTTTTAACTTATCAGCTTATCTTTTTTTAGTTATTCCCCCCACTATATAGTGGTGTAATTCATATACAAAATATGTATATAAAAAAAAAACACGACGAAGGCAATAAATTATTCAAAACAGTCATTATATGACCCTCTGACGGTTGATTTGCTGTTTATACGTCGCCGTCGTCGTAGAAATAGATACTAAATTTACCAACGGTTACACGCACATAAACAACCAACAAATATATACATATATATCATCAATACCATATAATATATTTATATAGGTAGACGCTCATCGAAAATATCGGTAAAAGGACAAAGTCGCTCCGGAAAAAATATATATATAGTCGGCCGAAAATAGTCGGATAGCAAGTATAGGTAGTAAAATTGCATAATATGGTCATTTTAATGGGCTATTAAGTAGACTTTTCCACTAAAAAAAAAGAAAAGAAATAATAATAATAATAATAATAATAATAGTAATAATAGTTATAAGTATAGATAATAATATGGCGCGTTACATAATATCATAATGGTTTTTAACGAAGATTAGTGATTTTCTATACTATATAATTTACGCTGATAATGGACAGGTTGGCGATTTTTTTTTCAATTTTTACTTTGACACAGGTACCGTCGTTATGATGCTAACAAGTAATAAATATATATATAACTCTTATTAAATCTTAAAAGTCCTAGCTTACGAATATGTTCTTTTTTTTTGGTGGAAACATGTTTCACGGGAAAAATGCTTATGATTCGTACTGCTTCATATTTTTTTTTTGTTAGATAGAGAGAAGTTTCCTGCGTTGAACTATGAATTTTTATTTTGTAATCAAAAACTAAAACAAAACTAAAAATAATAATTGATATTGATAATATTCAAACTCTAATTCCAGCGTTTGTAAATGTATAATTTTTAATGCATCCTGTGAGATGTTTTTCTCTTTCTAAAAAAAAAATTAAAGTTTACAGAATCAGTTATCTCTGCGAGGCATGGAATTTTTTCCTGTAAGATATAGTTATTTTAGTGAAAACAGATCACTTGCAGGACTGTTGTGAAGTTTGATTATTGATAAAGTAATAATTATATAAATTCGTGGCAGTATTTTTTGTAATATCAACTAATATTATTTGTAATAATCATAAACATAACGATTTAACCATATATTTTAATATTTAATAAGATGAGTGTTTCATTGTAACAAGTATAACATCAAAGCTTCAAACAATCAATGATTTTAAAAAATTATAAAAATAATTTTGGTACGCCGTTAATACAGTTACATTTAAATACAGTTACGCCGACAACATTTAAAATCAAAACAATCAAAAATCGTTTATGATGCATGATAACTGATGGCACAACATAGTGATCCTCTGAATTGAGTGCACACTATCCTGCATGGATCATGAGTATTTTTCCGATTATATGTCACAAGCCGAAAAAATGAAAAGATTTTTATTCTTACACGATGACGCGTGTTGGTATATATTGAAATTTATGTGATCTATCTATCTATCTATTTTTTTTTTACTTTTTCAAAACTTAAGGATGGGGTCCGTACCTAGTTCTTTTCAAAAGCCCTTCTTATTCTCTATCGCTCATATTATACACCGTCAAAATGTATGAGCGAACGACGCCGTACCTTTGCGGGTCGGAATATCGAATAGTGTGCTTTTTGGTATATATAATATAATAACGCTGACTTTGGCACGTCGTCGGTCAAGACGACTATTATAATATATTATAATGCTGATTGAGCATTTGCTGTGACCGACTGAGAAGACGACGACGGAGGTCGATGACCGAGCGCAAAGGCAATAATTTACGTCATCATTCTGCGGTAAAAACCTCGTATATATAAAAAGGATATACCGACCCCTATCAGAAAAATGATGAAAGCAAATCCAAAACCCAAATGACATATATTACTATACCCCGATATAATAGTTAGTTGGTATATCCACCGCTGTAGCCTCACTTCACTGCAGGATGTAGTTTTCTATTAAGTATAATCGGTTTTTTTCCTACCCCGACTCTGTTGAATATTTATTAAAATAAACAGAAACGTGAGTTAATAAAATTTTATTCTTTATAAGTTATAAAATATTTTACGTACAAATAACTATTTCAATGTTCATAGTCAGTGTTCAGTATCTATAACATTTAAAATTTACAAAATTCGTAGTTTAATAAACAAAAAAAAAAAAATTAAAACGAAAATATCAGGAACCATTATTTCATAAGTACTCTCGTTTTTCAGATGTTTTTCTCCGTCATTGAGTAAATCATAAAGAAGATTAATAATTAATAAATAAATTATTCAAAGCATATACTAAAAAAAATCTGCTACTAGAAACTACCTCAGAAGTTTATGACCGGAGAAAGATTATTAGTAGAAAAGATGTTAACAGAGAAAAAAATAAAACCAAAACACTCCTCCTAAAGTCTGAATGCAAATCAAAAACCAGTTCAATTGACAATCATGAATACGAGACTAACTTTACTGTTACATTGGTAGTTATCAATTGTGCGTAATTTTGTACAAGAAAAATATATATTTAATAGGTAGCGGTTTTAGTGATATCAGTTGTGTTTTAAATTTATCGGTTCAATTTCGTATCCGTGACATGTATATTATGTGTATTGCATGGTATAGACTGATCTTTTTTAACGAATGTGCTGCGTCGTGAGTCCATCGGTGATGCACTACCCAAGGGCCCGGAGGTCATGACCCTCGCCAAAAAGGCCATACCTATATTATTGACGGGTAGTTAAATAAAAAAAAAACCCGAGAAAAATTAAATTCTAATTAAAATTTGATAAGAAATTAATTGAAGACACAGATTTAATGTATATATATATATATATATATATATATATTTCACTAAACCCTGCAAGATTGAATACATCATGTATTACGAATTAATATATATTTATTAATTTAATCCGTAAACTCTAGAAAACGGGTGGTTTTTGTTTAGGTGAATTTCACATACTGCGTAGTTTACCTGTCCATTTCATTATTGAGAAATTAATATACCGGGAAGATATAATATACGCACAGTGATGTAAGTAATTGGATATCGAAGTTGGTTGGAATATTATTAATTTTCGTATATTTAAAATTCAAATATACCTACGTTGTAAAGGACAATAAAACGTATTTCAGGTATTGTTCCGTATAGTTGATAGATATAACAATAATAGGTTCGTCGTTATGGAAATCTAAAAAGTGCCGGTAAAGCAATATGAACTATATAAAGTTTTAGTTCGATGGGTTTCGTATAATTAGTTAAAGTTTACAACATTGGTTTGTACGCTTGGAAAGATAGTACCTATGTTCTATACACTTTGGGAAACGCCGTATATATACAACATACGTAATTTTATCACATCACTAGGTATATTTATATATTTTATCTTATTTAGATAAACGATAAATAGTTATCTGAGCGATTATCCGAGATAAAAAGTCGAAATATTTATGGATAAACCTTTTTAAATCATTATTTATGCATATTTTTTATAAATAAATAAGTCAAATTTATATTAATGTATGATTTAATAGATTAACTATTGATACATTGTCACATTAATCATACAAACTTTTTGAAATCTATAGAAATGTATCAAATTTGGTACACTTTTATCACAATTAAAACTTAGTTATATAATAGCAAATAATGGACAAAATTATCTCTTTTTTTTATTTAGGTAAAAAAAAATTGCGGATTATTTATCTTTTTCTAGATAATGCAATTGTTATGTGTTACGTAAATAATTAATCTTACAATTTTATTATTCATATTTAACGCAATATATTAAATCTGTTTACAACCAACATCGATTGTAGATTAATAATAAAATTATATCAAATAAGGATTTTCCACATAAATTATAGTACTTATCTTAACAGTTATTAACATTTTCTTTTCGAAATGCAATAAACATCTATCGTGTGACTTATATACATAAAAATAAAAAACAGAATAAACCGAAGCGAAGACATATGTCTTCACTAAAAATGAATTAAAAAATCAGAGTTGCGTTGTTTGACTGCAATAGGTACCCCTAGTAACTTATTGCGTGCATCACCAAAATAAATTTAAAAAATAACATTTAGCGAACAACCATAAAACAAATTACGAAAAGTAAACTGTCTTATCGTATTTAATTATAATATTTATCCATATAACATGGACGGTATAGTTTACGTAGCATAATAGTATAATGTAGTTAAGTGCAAACTTTTTTTTTTAATGCATATTAATTGAAATAGATTAAGCTATTATTTATAATATATTAACGATAAATACGTTACAGAGAGATAACATTACGATTGGCCAAATGGTACGATACGAAACAAATTATTGTCTATCGATTCGAACTAATTTTATTAAATCTACAAGACTATACTATTAGGAGTACAGTACGAGTTCAATTAAATAAATGAGGTACTTATACATAATATATTACGTTGTACAAATAAAAGGGTCACTGAAAATATACTAATTCGTTTTGTTACTAAAAAAAAAAATAAAAAAAAATAAAAAAAAAAACAAGATTGGTTTTTAAATATTGACACGGAACTTTCAAAATATAATAATTGGATTCACTAATTAAAATTCACAAACATATTTTAAATAAAATACCATACAATTTAGTTCTCTAAATAATATATAATAGTACATAAATAATAAGTAACTAGGTTAATTTAAAGAATTAAAGAAATGCATTTTTTTTTTTTTGGGTTCAAATATTATTTTAATCAATCGAAATTGATGCGGGGAAAATGAATAGATAATTATAATTTAGAAAATATATTTGAAAAAAATCGATTGTTATTATTATTATTACTATAGTTGAGACTGTTTCGTATTTTTAAGAAAAAAAATCACAGTCAAATTGTGTATCAATATATTATATTCATTTGAAAACTTTTAGTAAATTTTTAATAAATATTTATTATATAACCGATATGAAAATGATACCAAAGATATTGAAAATGACGAATAGAATTCTAATAATTATACAATCGGTGTTATGAAAAATCATTAGTGGCGTAATTTGCTAGATAATAGAGTATACAAATACATCCCGTCAATTTTTTTTTAACAATCTTATGTAACTATGTAATTTAACTGTCTTAATGTGTAGATATAAATAATTAATAGAATTTTAAGAGTATAGAACAATATTTATGTAGTTATAAATATATTATTTTATTATGGAGGTATAAAAGTGTACCTAAATGTTAATCGTTATAAATACACTGATAATAAAAAAAAATAACGACCCACCGTTGCTCGTTATTATTTACTCATACAATTTTTGAAATATTAAACTATAATTTTGTACAAATATTATATTGGTATAGAAATGTTGTGAGTATACGTCAGTTTCAAGCAAAGGTTCTCAAACATTTTTTTCACGTACTATTTATATTATGTATTATTGATCTGTCGCCCAACACATATTATAACATATTATATATTATAACTATATTGTAATATATTAATATTACTTTTAGGTACGAAAAATAAAAAAATAGTATTGTAACTGTAAAAAAACTTTTGTACACATATTTAACTATTTATTTATTTTCCGTACTAATACTATACGGCCTTCTACATACCACTATTTGTTGCATATTGTATACCACCACTACCGGTGGTATGTGTACCACAGTTTGAGAACCACTAGTTTAAAGTATATGCAATATACTTATTGATTTTATCACCTTTTCTATAGTTATTACATAAAATATTATTATTTTTTTAGACTAAACTCAAAACGGTTTTATACGATTCCCAATTCATATATTAAACTATAAAACCCAAATGACAAAATAAATATTTCATTTTCTTGGCTTTTATAATAATATGAAGCGTAGATATACGCATGAATTTCGATGTACAAGTTACAAATTTCAATAATAAAAAAATAAAAACCGTAAAAATATAGTTTCATATAATCAATAAGCATTCCGAAATGCCAAACGAAGGGAGAAAAATCGGCCTGTTTATTTGCATATTGTTTAAGCGCTTAACTTGGTAACGCGCTTATCGTCTTTGTTCTATTCTATATAGTTTTATATAATATTTCAATGTACATATAATTTCAACCCGTAAAATATAATTCGTATTAACCACCATAGCATATAAAAATAAGTTGTGCGCACGTAATTTGTGTATAAAATAAAAGGAAGTGGCTTTTTTTACCATAATTCTTTATACCAATGGAAATAAAGAAGGCCAATTGATAAACAATAAAAAAAATAAAAAATAATAACACAAATTGTGTATACTCGACGGACGTTTGACGTGCTTGCGGAGAATATGATTGAACGGGCAATTTCATTAAGGCGGCCCTTCGAGTGGAAACTTCTGAAAAGGGTCATTAAACTCAACGGTCGAAAGGGCTAGGAAAAAGTTTAATATTTTCCCCGTATTATCTATGTAATATAACTACAATAATAGTATGCATGTTGTCAAGTTTTTTTTTTTAGAAAATGTAAGACACCCTCATGTAACGAAAAAAAATTCTTAGCTAAGTGTTATTATTATATGTCGAATTTTTTCCATTATTGCCAAGTATTCTAGTAACAAATACAATTTATATAAGCAATTTATTAACACAGGGAAAATCAAAAAATGACCTCCTCAATACATCAACTAAATCAAAAGTTCTACAACAAAGTTTTTGACAACACGCTCAGTATCTAAAAACTTCAAAATGTAAAATGTACAATGAAATACAGTATATTATTATATATGGATATACCTATAATAGTATTTTTAAAATAGTAAAATATACCAACAGATTTTGAGTTGGAATTGTATAATTTGTAGTCGTTTATTTTAATTGACATAAGTACGATTGAATAGGTAAAATTCGTTTTTTTTTTTTTTTTTTTTTTTTTTTATTAATTAGAAAATAACCAATCTATGCTAGTGAAGCACAATAAGTAAATATGATGTCATATACAAGTGAGATATGAATGATATGAGGAGGGAGGCTATCCATTGATAGAACCCAACTCGAAAATTCGTTTTTAAACATGAATTCGATTATTTTATAACAATAACAATTACTGAATATGAGCTATATTGTTTGAGTCTCAGAATTGTGTGCTCAATTTATTAATATCGCTGTGTTTCGTGTATAACTCACAGATCTCAGCAACGGCTATTATAATACAGTTTTGGAAGATAAAGTCAGAACACTGCATTATGAAACACGGCCGCATAAAGAGACAGTTTTAGTAACAATTTCGTCCACAAAAAAACAAAAAGGATGATAAGCGGAACTTCATGCGTTTTAGTGTAAAGTTCAAAAATCATAATTATAATTCAATTTCAAATAAATAATATATCCTCATCATAACAAATAATTATATTTTTGTTTATTTACAAACATGAAATATAAAATGCAAGGGCTGATACGGCTGATAGACGTACCTTCTATAGTATATATAAAGAGGAGTTATTTAATTTATACCTGAACGCAACGGTGAACCATTTTATTGATTGGAAAAAAATTGTTGGTAGAAAGTTATTTACAACAAAAAAAAAATAAAAATAAAATAAATATTTTCTTTACTGCACTTAGAACCTAAAACCATTAAATTAAAAATGAAAAAATAAATGTATACATGTAAACATAATCTCAATAAATTTCGTTCTCTGAAAAAAATGGTAAAAAAAGTGACCTTGAACTGCCACTCTGAGCGATCACAAAATTAACACAAAAGGAATGGCCAATGTCCGGATCTTGTATCTTCAAAAACAATGGAGTTAATATTGTCATATTATCAATTGTCCCCTCGAGAGGATCGATGACCGTGGTACATTTGTCAATTTGATCAAGAATTTGTATTTCAAAACACATTTAACAGAACTTAACTCAGAATCGTTTTTCTTTAGTAATTGATTAATCAATTTGTATACAGCTATAAATTAAATTACTCTATTATTATATTACTCCTATAACCTTCTCAACTTCTCATCATCAGCAGTATCAGATGTTTATATTTTAAGTTTGCAATTCCATTAAAAACTTTTTTGTATTTGATCATATCGAATAATGATAATAATATTTTTATATTGAATAATAATATTATAAACGCCGAAACTCATTTATTAGTTTTTGCCAAAAAAGTTTTTATTCGGTCGTCGTGGATAGCTAGTTCGTTTTTCACAACCAATAAATAGCACAGTACAGGCAAAATTCAATTTAATAATATAATATAATATATTTTAATCTTTTTTGATTGTTTTTTTTTATACGCCTTCCAAGAAAAATATCCCCGAAAATTAAAAATTTTTCGATCTCGTTAAAATATCACCGAAAACGTTGCACTTCCTAAGAATGAATTTTGATTTACATTTTCTCGTAGTAAATAAATCAAATTAAATTTTGCAAATTGTTAAATGATATTATGGCATAACTATTGCTGAATTGCTAGTATGGTAAACATGACTTATACCTGTATAAGTATACTGTTCGGCCTAACAAAAAGCGCATCATAATGTTTATCTAGCCGCCAATAATAGTAATTCAATATTTTGAACATATTTTAATATGTCATGTTGTTTTAAGTAATTGTTACCGTCGCCATCATTTATTGTTACCGTCTAGCTCAGTCAGTAGAGCATAAGACTCAGATTCTGAGATCTCAGAATCGTAGATTCAAGCTCCACGTTGGACACCAATTCGTCATATATGCAAAGAATTTCCTTGTAAGCATACGGCAGTAAATCACAAAACGTACACCGAAATCTTCGGTAATTATAGCTTTACTAACCGGACGGTCAAAGAAATGTTTTAACACAAAAATATGTCCTCCGAACTCCGATGCCTTAGCTAAATAATCGCAGTACATCCTGATGCTGTTCAGTTAAGGTCAGTAGTTTTACAATATTTTTCACCATAATTCGATATTGAAAGAACAAAAATATATTTCAAATATAACTGGGCTCGTTATCTAGGTGTTTCGGTTGAAGCCTCGGACATAAGAGTGAAGTAACAATAATGTTTTAATATAACAATTATATTTATGTTAGTGATGGTGATAATTACGTAAAACAATATTATATCATGTAGAATAAGGGCTATGTTAATAAGTACCTGTATGACTATGTATAACATATATATAAATATGTTGTATGTATATCGTGTATTTTAGTTAGGTTGTTATTTTTGATTCTAATACACAAAAAAAAATTTAAAAAGCAAAAATTTACTTAAGGCTTTCTTGTAACCCGGGATCAAAAATATATTATGTAGGTATCATACAAAATAATTTTATAATTAATAATCTGTTTATTAAAATGTATTAATATAATTCAATGGGTTTCATTTAAAATATAAACGTTTAATAGGAAAAAAACACAAATAATTTTAAGGGAAGCATTATTTTACACAGGATGTTACAAATTAAATAATATAAAAAAAAAAACTTCATCAATATACATTTAACGTATATCTAATTAAAATGAATGTAATAATATTGTTAAAGTTTATAATAAATTCAAAATATATTGCTATTGTAGTAACTGGCTTTTATATAATTAAATAATGTTATTTTTTACGTCTAATTACTATTTATTATTAGGCAATTTGATATTGTTCATCTATTACGTGCTAATAAAAATTACCTTTCTGCGGTAATATAAATTTACTTTATAATAATTATTACTATCCAAACAAGGTATAAAAAATGGGTTAAATGTGTTATATCCGTTTTTAACAAATTTTATAATTTTCACAATAAAAAAACAAAACAAACTTCATTTCTATTTCTAAAACTAACTGACCTATAATAATATTCAACTGTGAAAATATACAAATCGTAAACATTTGTTGGCTGAATTGAAGTCGTAGTACCCACCTAATTTATCGATTTTGGCCGGATGAGAAAATTGAGTGAACAATTTTTAACTCACAAAAAACACTACTAAAATATAATAAATCTATTGAGATATTGTACAAAGAATATTGATAAATGTTATCCAAAATTATTGTGTGGCGATGGATACAAATATCGTATTGTAATGCTTGATAATGTTTAACAGATCGTCTTTGCATTGTGATAATCGGTTTTGTACACAATATGGCATAACTATGGTATGTGTGAAATCTGAAAACGACGTTTTCCGTGGATGTTTTATTATAATATTAAATATATCTCTATATTTAGAGGGGGACAAACGCATAAATAAAAAACAAACTTTTTTTTAAGAAAAGAAAAAAACTTTAAGATTATCGCGTATATACAGAGTATAGGAGAGGTAAAAGTAATAACCATGAATTACGACACCAACACCAACGTCGTTATTATTGTTTTGTTTTAAATTTTTGATTTAATTTTTTATTATTTATTTTGCGTTTATACAAAACATAATTTTAAAATTCCACGCTTACGAACGCGCCACGTATTATTCTATTCCGTGGCGGTTTTTTTTTTGATAATACAATTTCGGTTAATGGATATAAATAGGATTTCGCTAGGAGCAATTTTCTCCGATTTCATAAAATTTAAAAATTACATTTTAACATAACGATACGGATTTTTCACTGATCTACTTAATAGATGCATGTAAGTAGGAACTGTGCAATTCCGATATGTATTATTATAAATTTTGAGAATAACATATTGAAAAAAGACCATTATGGATACATGAGGTGTTTTTTTTTTTTTTGAAGGAAACAATTAACCGTCAAAATAAGACCATATTACGTAGAAAGCAACTTTTGGAGTAATATTTTTTGACTGAGATTACAATTAACTTTGAATATCGTTTTAATTTTTAAAGGATGTAGAAATCGTTTCGTTTTAAATTCGTTCCATGTGTTTTTGAATGACAATAAGGAATGACATATCGCATTAATTAATTGTAAAATATAAGTCAAGGTATTATTGTAAGATTTTTGGAGTAGTGTGTTTGGTTTTATGATCTAATATTTAAATTTAAATGTTTGTTTTGAAAGTTGTACATACTAGCGAGATTTGTATACAACAACAACTAAAAAATAATTGTATTATATTATCGGACAACAATATTGTCCGCAACCCAAATTACTTCATTTCTCTGGATCATTTTCTAATCTACGATTATCCTGTGTATTTCCAAAATCACATTTATTAATTAATATTATATTGCGATCTAGTGCGCGATATTGTTGTTCGTGTTTTAAATCATCTTCTACTAGTTTTGGTATTATATGATTATATTTTATTCTAATTTTAATTGGAATATTATAAAATTAACTTTTTACAAAAACAATACTATATCACGATAAATGATTTTTAATGATCCAGATGAGCAACTTTTGTTCACCTAGACCCGATTCTTTCGTAGAACCAATTCTATATCGTAAAGAGTACGACATATCACTATTTTCTTATGATGTTAAGAACTATTATAGTTAATATTTTGACAGTTTTAGATTTAAAATCATTTTTTCGTCCATTTAAAAAGTAAAATATTTTAAAATTGTTGTCAATAAAATATTTTTTTTTTTTTACAGCGTTTTTGGGACTAATTATCCCAGCCCTAGTTATGAAAATAATACTTGATACCTTTTAATGAAGATTTAATTCTATATTGTTAACATTCAAATATTGCATTTAAAATCGGTATTTTACGTTCGTATGATATATTAGTTATATTATATTAGTTGGTTAATGAACAAAATGCAATATTATAATAATATATTTTATACTTTTTTGTTTTTTCATTGTGCGTTGTATAAAATTACAAAAATATATATGTATAACTACATTATCAGTGTTGTATTATCCTATATTATTATTATTTTTTTTTTTTTTGTACATTTTTATGTTAATAGATAATAAAAAAAAATTGAAGTAGGTGAAAAAATAAAAAAATAAATTGTTTAATATAATAGTCGTATACCACGGCGTATTAGTCAGGCAATATCGGTACACGGACGTATACAATGCCGTACAAAAAAATTTTAGTATGGAGACTTATGAAAAAGAAACCGTCAAATATTAATAATAATAAATATAATTCAACAATGTTTATTGAAGTGTTTTAATTAAGTACGATTTTTTTTTTAAAAATATGTAAGTAATTTCAAAATAGTACTGAAGTACAAAAAAAAATCAATGTTTTACACATAGCATTATGACGTTAAAAAGTATATTTTAATTATTTTAAAAGCATTTTTTTTCTACAAATGACAATGACGGTATTGATTCTTTGCGTGCGCCTACGTTTCTGATTTTTTTTTTAATACGGTTGAATTCAGTGACCGCGCTAACAAAAGTTGACGGTAGTGTGTGATTAAAAGTTTTTCAAATCCAAATATAAAATTCTCAAAAGGTTTTATCTCGTTTTTTATCTTTTGATAAATGATAATAATTAATGCATTAAACAATAATAATATTATATAAAACGATTAACGATTACCATATTATAAAATAATTAATCATAGTAGTCACATGTAATAAATAAAAATAATAACAATAATAAGTTACACATTTTATCGATTTTAAAGTTAAATAATTATCGTCGAATTGTGGTTTTCATTTAATTGTCGAAATTTCCAAGTTTGGGGCTTCTCAAAGCACCCTCTGACATTAGTAATATTATATATATTTATCAGATTAGCGTTTTTAATATTATACTGAAATCTTTTTAAATATTTCGAGTTTCACTGGATACGATTTTCTCGAAAAGTTTTGTAATCCTGACATCGAATGGAGGCGCAGAATATTTATACCACCCGTCTATAGTTTATATAATAATATTATTAACTGTAAAACTTTATAATAATATAATATATTTGATTTGAAAAACAATATGCCTTTAAAATATCGTATATTTATTACGCGCAGTGTTCAATAATTTAATCGTATCCGTAAATTTCGTATTCGGTTAAATTCAGATATTAACGAGTGGTTTTTAAAATTTTTAACACTATGGGTCATTTAGAAAATTTTCGATAAGTCGCGAACCATCTCGATTTCTTTACTTATTATACTCTTATTTGTGCAATGGATTTTTATTTTGTAAATGCAATGAAAAAATAATAGTTATCAATGTTTTTATTTTATCCTACCACTGTCAACTTTATTTTTATAGCTTATTGGATTTTCGTTTGGAAACCACTAATATGAAAACAGGTTGATTCAAAGTATATATTATAAGCACACTAATATCCATTCACTAAGATTCTTAGTTGCGTGTTATATTAATGCACATTTGTGAATTCGGAAAACGAGGAAAATATAGACAAAAAAATTGAACAACTAATATTAAAATTTAAATGTGAAATTCGCATATCAAAGTGTAATATAATAATATGTAAAACCTGAGTGGTTTTATAGTCAAGTACGTGAATAACACGGTTTCACTTAAATATAATTTCGTATTCTATGGCATTTGAAAAATGGAACTTTTCTCCTTCTATAGTTTTTACATAATATAAACAATTCAATTGAGGGGGGGGGATATGAGTGTTTCGCTATTTCAAAATACCGTTCAATTTTTGTTCGAATAATTGACGTGATTTCTACGGTTTCGACAAAATCCAAACACTTGATACAGTTTAAGAGACCATCCAGAAACGCGTTCCTCTATTTATTGAATAATTTTATAAACGCATGTATTTGTTTTATTTATTGTCTGTTTTTACATTACCTAAACATTTTAAACTAATTCAATATTTTTAATTTTCTATTAACCTATGTTATATATTTTTATTTTTCCAATATCAGTAAATCAATCAGTTATAGAAATAATTTTTTAACTATAACTAATAATAACAAAACATTAAATTGTTACATTAATACATTCGGTGGATAGATAAATTCAATTTTGCGTACGAACTTACTCAATTTTTTTTATTATAACCCACGATCGGTTAAAGTATAATATTATATGTCTGTTTAGTCTCAATTTAAAAAAAAATAAACTATACATTATTATAAAAAAATGTTGAAAAATTAAATTGTTTCAACTTTATATTGTATAAAACGCATACATTTGGCTGTATATGCGAATTGTTAATTAAATACATCATACATTACATAAAAGTGTATTATTGTTAAATTTAATTTAATTTTAAAAAATACGTCGATTAATCTTCAATAAAGCCTAACACATGCGTGTACGATGAATTTGCGTTTAAAAAAAATAGTTTTATTCCCGACCACGCGTTTCCTTTAAGCATATACATAAAACAGACTTTTATCATCGCAGAAATAAAAGGACATTTTTTCATTTTTTATTTTGTTAAAGTTCATCGCTATCGCTGCCTATATTCGTAGAATGGAATCGAGGAGTTCTAAGACGGCTTAGCTCCCCTCAAAAGCATCCTAAGTCTCTAAAATTATTGGATAATATATTTATTTATTTTAAATAATGGCAATGTAACTAATTTAATAATAACGATTATTCTAGCTCCCAACCTCCATAACAATAAAAAAATGGTGCCAAATCGGCGCCTATGTTTACCTACATACGATAGAAAATGCATATATTTTATATATTCTATATGAAATTCATGTTACGAATAAGTTTAACCAAATTACGAATTACAACGAAAATAAAGAAATTTGCTTGTTTTTCCTAAGGTTTTTTTTTTTTCAAATTATTAAGATAACAACGTGGAAATAAACCGATCTCCCCGATATATCGACCAAACGAAATGTGTTAAGTTTGTTACGCTATAGTCGTTGATCGGATTTGGTAGAAAAAGATCTGGACGAAAATAAAACTTGCATTTGGAAAAACCAATTATCCTCTACCCCAACCACCTAAAAAAATATTATGGCAGTATTTAGAGTACTATGGGTGGGTTTATTATTGTCATAAATGTCATAAATGTCTTTTATATGGTACGTAAAAGTTCCCTACGTTTTTTACCGGGTTTTCCCAATTATTTTTAAAACCACTTGGAAAATTAAAAAAATAGCCTCTCTAAAGTCAAAGCAAGATATCTAGTATCTAATAAAAAGATACTTGTAGAAAAAGAATAATGATAGAATACACGTCGTCGTGAGACCAATACGTAATCCTAGGTACGTTCCGAGTATACAATTACGGAAAACATATTTCGATCAGAGTTCACGTGACTGAAATATTTCGTGTTACGATGAACGTTGTGCGTGATGTGTTCATATTATTTGCTGTCCACATTATGTTAATAATATAATAATATCTGTTGCGGGCGATATTGTACGCGTCGAAAACCGACCGGCTTATTACAATCGCATGTCCTGTGTGAAATAATATACTCGTATCGCATAATATGTACACCGTAATAAATATAGTGTTATCATAACGCACTGCGACTATTACGCACTATAACCGTATACAGGGTGTCTCCCACGAAGATCCGAAAATTGTGACGATTATGTTTGTCCGGTTCAATACCGCGTCGAGTTTTTCAACGTCATTGTAACAAGAATAAATTACTGTTGAGGCACGGCTTAATTATGTTTACGACAAATAAAAATTGAAAATAAAAATTTTTTTACAAAACCAAATATTACTGTTTTAACCTGTAATATTCGCTAATAATAAGCCGTTCGATTTCGACAATTTGTTGTAGTTTAAGGTAATTTAAACAAATGTTTGCATTACTAAACAATTACCGACCGATTCGCCAATTTTCGAACGAAAATACATTTGGCGAATTAAAAAAAAAAAAAAAAAAATGAACGACTCGTTATTAGTAATATTGTTTGTAACATATTTTGTTTCAAAATAAATGCGTATAAATGGTTGTTTCGAATTTTTTAAAAGGACGGTTAATTTCGTATTAGTAATTTTAGATTTGAATTAGTTTAGAATATAATATATTTTTATGGACCGAATACGGGATAGCTGCTAGCGAAGGTACACGAGTCAAGTCGGACATTAAAATAACATTCTAGTGCGTTTTAAACGATGATAATCCATGATAGTAACTATCAATCACATTTACATGACGATAATATTTTGCAATATTTAGGTCACCGCAATATTATAACTATCGCGGATTTTTTGCGAACTGCACGACTGCACGACCGTACGGATCGGGCTTTAGCGTACCCTGTTTGCAATATCGTGACACAAAGCCCGCGCGCGCCTAATGTCTTGATGTCGAATTATCACCGTCCGGATTATAGACCTGGTGTACACCCGGTGTAATAATTGTTTTAATACAATGATACTATTATTGTATTATAATCCGTCTGCACGCGTTCCGGACGGTTGTTTCGACGGAACATATTATTTTATTATCGCCGTAAATAATAATAATAATATACGATCCCATTTTTCGTATTGTATACGTATAGTGTTTTTATTATCGCCGTCGACACTGCGTCGCAGTATCATATTTTTCTCGGTCCGAAAAAGAAATAATAATAAAACAAATACGCGATACTAAAATATTATAGCATTGCGTTTCTCGGCCGTCGTTATCGTTAAATTTTTTTTTTAAAACTCCGCTCCGATAAAAATCAAACGCGTGGCGGCCGGACAAAAGCGGTCAGACATTCCGTACGGAAATGCGAAAAACTACTGATCAAACCGTCAAATAAATTATATTTTTTAAAAACTATTGTAAAAACAATTATTATTTTTCGTAATGATTCATTCGATAGATTCCAATTGACGGGTATATATAACATCATGCGAAATAAACTACACATAAAACGATTTGGTCCTAATAAAATCGAACGAAAACTAAATAAACTCAAACATTTATACGTCAATTTTTGAAATTAACAATATTTTTAAAGCCCCTTAAACTTTCCAATCTTACTGAGTTTTTTCTTCGGTAATTCGAATTTTTTAAGAATACTTCTTAGAAAACAATCTACATTTCCAACTAGATGAGAATGTTTCCAGAAAATGTGCCGCTCTTGAAATTCGGAGCAAGATTTTCGGTTGAAGAAATAAAATCAAAATTAATGAAACTTTTAATTGTTAATTTAACTGTTAATTTTTCCGTTTTAACTATATTCTTGTTTCCGGTTTTTTACGATTTCTATGAAAACCGATTGGTAAATAAATATATTTCCACGCAAGTGCATAAAAAAGATCGGAAATTCTACAAAAGATATCGCTTTTTTCGTTTTTCCAATGGAGCCAGACTTCCAATAGAAAAGTACTGAAAAAAAAAAATAAGAAAATTGCACACATAGCATAAACCAATATTTCCCGCTATACACTCAAAATCTAAACAAATTAAATAAGTCTTTAATAAATGCAAAAAGACGGACATACTTTGCAGGATAGGAGGAGAGCCACTATTTTGAGTGAGAAGTTAAGAAGGTAGGATTTAAAAGGGAATTCAATTTACGTCTGTACGCAACGAAGTTTCACATTATACATTCGTACGTACAATATCACGCTTTTCCTACGTTTTCCGCAGTTCTTCTCGAACTACTATGATAACCACTTGGAAAATTAAAATAAAAAGTCTCTCAAAGACCGCCCGGATAAAATTTCTGGTAGAGAAATTGTTCACAGATAAAAAAAAAAAACAAAAATCGAAAATATTAACACAGATTGTAAAACCAATACTTTTATTGGTACGGTCCGAATCTAAAATTTACGTAGAAATGTGAAAAAAAATTCTGTTTCTATTTCCGTAAAATTATGAATCCCGACGAACGGGTTATAGCCCCGGACCGCTCATCGTTCCCGTCAATATCCGGCGATCTCCCCGTGGTCATTATACGGCGGTGCACATACGTTTTGCGATGATATTTTCGTCCATTTTTCTGGACCGCGGCCGCCCGCGCTGCCGTCACCGCGACTGGAGCCGCCGCGGACTCCGAGCCTATGGATTTTCGTCCCTTGTCGGCCCCGGCGGGTGGCCAGGCCGGCAAAGGCGGCGGCTGCTGTCTACCGCCACCGCCGCCAACGCCACGACGCATTGTTTAGCGAGCGCGAGTCGCCCGACCTTATCATAGGGGCCGTTTACGTATACGCGATAATACGATACGTTATTATTGTTATCATCGCGCAGTATAAATATCGCGCGTACCGTCGTTATTATTTCGTCTAACGTAATATTGTATCGTTATACGGAAACATTACGTTATTATAAAACCGTGCCCCGCGGCCCCCATCCCCTTCCTCTCCCGTTATCCCCCGGCGGCGACGACGCGATCCCCTCGGTCTACGGTCGATCGCCACCCCGACCGGGCGCCGCGGCGTTATATAGTGTTGCATTGCGACACACGGGGCCTCGGTGCCCGGTGCCCCCGCCCGGCCGTACGCCCTCTGTGAACGGGCTGCCGCGCGCACGCTGAAACTCGGCGCGCGCCCCGTTGGCTACGGCCCGCCGATGTTCTTATGAACCGCCGCCGCCGCCGCCGCGTTTCCATGACGACAGTCGGCGGCAGCGTCGGGCGGCGGTCGCCACGTCTCTTTGACCAATTGTGTACGGGCGGCGCGTGCACGGGACGACTCTACGCGATACGTGCGTGTATGCGTGCGTGCGCGCGCACTCCTGTGTGCATGTGTGTGTGTGTGTGTTTGTGTTTGTGTGCAGGCGCGAGCGGAGGAGTTTGTCTCTGACGTATAATTCGATTTTTACTCGTTTCTAGAAATTATTATTATTATCATTTTTTTTTTTCCATAACCCGCCCGAAACCGCCAAACGTCCGGCCTATACGATAATAAATTGTTATTTTAGCACCACCGTATACTACACGAGCGATATCGGTTTTTTTTTTTTTTTTTTTATTCGTGTTTGACTACAAGCAAAAATTAAACGGACTTGGGACGCCGAAGTATTTCGCCAATACAAGCGGTCCGAACATTATCAACTTCACTGTTCCGGTGTTCCCGAATTCGGATTTTATTTATATTTTTTCGTGGCGCTATCTATACGGAACTAAACTATTTGATCGTCGGTTAAAGAAAAACAGATAGCAGATAGAACATGAACATAAATTCCATGCGTCCGACCGTAATACAGGGCCTGGAATCATGCGTTCTTCCGAAATTAAAGAAAATATTTTAGTCGTGAAATTTACAAAAAAAAAAAATACCGTCAATGCGAGATGTGTGGTATCGCCGGTAACAATAGATTATGTTTAATTCGCAACGCAAACTTTTCAGGACTTTGACGCCACTGTGTTTGTATACCAACTGTATAATAATGCGAGTACGTTTGTTATACATTTCACAACATCCGTCAATTTTCCGTATTTTACTGCAATTGGGCCCCGAAATTTTTTTGTAAAATACTTTAAATACAAAATTTGAAAGTGCGTAGTTGTATTATTTAATAATTTTTCATTGGTCTCTAAAATTATTATTACGCTGTAACTTATTATTTTGTCCATCCGTTCACCTGAAAAGGTATCGTTTTTACACACAATTTTTCGTCTTTGTTTTTCATTTCTTTTGTATTTTGATGAAAATACAGTAAAAAAAAAAAAAAAAACAAAAGCTTCAGTATTAAACAGTGTGGTCGTGTACAAATTTAACTATTAATACCCATTTAAACATTCGTTATGATTAATGTTAACCGTATTATAATATTAATTTTAAATAAGAGAACATAAACGCGGAATAAATAATACAAAATATGGTTTAACAAAAAAAAAAAAAAAAAAAAAAAAAAGGGTAAAAATGGAAGGTATACTTATAATGAGATGTTTTATTTGTTGGAGTCACTAAAATCATGCAGTTGCTCAAATTAAATTGTAAATTGTAAATAAATAAAAGTGCACTTGTACTATATACGTGTAATTACCGTGATATATTTAAATCGATTTTCAGAACGCGTCGGTGGCGGTGGCGGTCATACGATTTTGACGTAATACCATTACGAGAGTATAAGATAATTTATTTTTTAAACAATTATTTTTATCATTTTTCATTATTTTATCACTATAATTAAATTGATAACGTAATAAATAATATATAAATATATAGTATAGATACAGTCATTATGAACGTTGAAAATTGACCTTTCGGTCACGGGGGCGGAAGATATACGTTACCCCCCCAAATATCCAACCGCCCACCAACCCGACTCGTTCGACCGCCACTCCGATAACATCGCCGGCAAATTGTACTTAAAATTTAATAATAACGTGCAGGTATAGTACGACAAATATCGAAAATTTTAGACCTCACGTCCGCAATCTAATTCGCGATTTCGGCGGCGGTGTTTACGCGGACGGCGTCGTCGACGATATTATTGGGTACGCAAAGCATCGTAAAATTCCTGAATACCATAATACTTTTCGCGCATAATGGAACACGCCTATCAATTTGTCCCGGCGGTTACACAAAGCAAAATTAATTCTCCCTATGCGGTGTATAATATGATTAAATCAATTTCGAAACGTTCGTAAAAGAAATAAAAACTAAAACCCTGCACGACGACGTAGTCGCGGTTTACAGAGTGATCTACGGAAAGCTGAAAAACGAAATATAATGTGTTCTATTTGATATTGTTACGTTCGTTATGTTCGTCATATAATAATTAAATTCGATATGATTCTTCCACGTGTTGAACGCATTTTTTTTCTGAAATCTCATATAGCCAATTTAAAAAATTATCTCAAAACTAAAGGTTACAATAATAAAATACATGTTCGCGAATGATGAGTTGTTAATTGTCTACAATTGTCAGAAATTCACTTTTGTTTGAATTGTTTCCATTATTGTGACTAGTAAACAACATCAATAGATATTTCAATGAAAAATTATTTTTTAAAATATATTTATAAAACGGTTATCTTGGATAAATCAAACAATTTTTGTTTTTAATTACAATCTTTTATAATATTTTCAAAATATATAATGTATATAAAATTATTTTATAAAATATAAAAATCGTAGCGCAAAGCTCCAGCTAATTATTATGAAAAAAGAAGAACCTTAATATCTAAAAGAAAAAGTTAAAGCATTTGTCAAATCTCTATTGAACACTCTGTATAGTTCCTACCTGAATAATATGGCTACATAATTATATTATGCAAAGTTATTAGACGGAACCCGACATCGAGAAATATTATGCAACGGTCGAAAGCCTTTTAAAATTATAATAATAAACTTTAGGAAATTCGAAACGGAACGAGGATTCCTTCTTATCTGTTGTTTGTTTAACACATATGCGCAGGAAACATTCAATGTAGGTCAATTTCTAGTAATTAATCCTGTTTCAAATTTTTGCACTATTTTTAACAATTTAGTTGGAAAAAAAAATATTTAACCAATTCATATTTTAAAAATATATTTATTTATACATAAAAAAAAAAATAAATAATTAATCCAGTTTTGTGTCATTTATGAGTGGCCGTTTATTCAATGTTTTCGTGTTCCTTTATATTCTTAAACTATAAATTTATCGCGTAATTTCGTATAGATTTTTTATTTATAAAAAACAAAAAAAAATGGAAATGATGCCTTGCCAGGCCAATACCGTTGTACGGTTCACACTGAATTTAAATTTGTTTTCAAAACTCGTATCGTTTCACTACACCGATCTAATTGACTGAAGGGTAAAAAACTGTCTATGTTGTTACACTGCGAATGCGTTGGACGCAAATAACGATACGTGAACGCCCACAAGCTCCGCAACATTCGACATAATATTATTAATTTAATTTCGTCATATTGTGCAACTCGAAAACAAATGCGCAAAAGGACGAAACCCACGACCTGTTTGCGAGTAAACATAAAGGAGGAGCGAGTCGTTTATATTATATTATATCTCACGGTCATGACACGTTTGGGTACGCCGACCAAAAATTCACCGAGTTTAAGTTCGAAATATGCGCAATGTAAGTTTCGGTACACATCTCGAAAAATAACACAGCTACAGTAATAATCAACTTTGATTTTTCGTTAAAAACCGCAGTATCAAAATCAATTCTCGAACTCTTCGGAAATCCTTCGTATGCGTCTCTAATGGATCTAAATCAAAACAGAACATTGGTATAGGTTTATTGCTTATCTGTAGATTATAACAATACTAATAACAGTGTTTGACTTAGTCGAAATTTCACGAATCCTGTCAAATGTGGTCATGTGTTTTATTTACAGACCCAAACGAGTTTTACGAAAAATTGTAAAAGTACATTCCGTTCAAGTCGTTCACGAGTAGATCATAGTTGTAGGTGTGTAGTTTGAAAGTCTTCCGGTAAATTTAATGTATACACTGTATATGACGATAAAATGTTATAAACAAAAGAAAAATTCTGAGCAAAGTACTGATAAAGTAGTAATATTAGTCGTGTTTTTGTCTTCAATTTTCGAAAATTTCAAAAAACTTTTTAAACAATGTACCTTTGATGGACAAATTCGTATCTTTTGAGGTATGATTTCCCTTAATCCGTTGACAAGATACTCCATTTTTAAATTTGAGTGGAAGGAGATTAGTGGCGCATCATTAGTGTACGGAGTACACAGTGTACAGCGTTTTAATAATGCACTCCCCTGACCCAAATAAAACTTGTCGTCAATAGATTGACAGAAATCAAACATTTTAACATGAACATTTATTTTAACTCTCAATCTATTTTAAAAAATTTTACTATAGGTGAACATTTGAAATTCAAAATTAGATAATGGTTTTACACCCAAAAATAAAAATGATAAAAAAAAACATAAATGTAAAATTGCAGAACTATTTTTTTCTGAAATTTCTACAAAAAAATTCCGAATAAAGTTAATACTTTCCAAAATAACAGGTCACTTCCGGTATTTCAGCGTGATTTTCCGACATTACTTTTTACCATACATAATAATTCTATAGTTTTTTTTTAATATGTTTTTTTGCGAAAATACCAAATATTTCAGAGACAATTAAAATTTGTATTTTTACCTCTCAATCACTAGAAAGAATTTTTTTTTTTATTTCTTCACTTTTCTTAGAGTCACACAAATAGATAACATAAAATAAATGCGAAAAAAACCAATATAAACACTATACAAAATTACAAATTGTCCTTAATTTATTAAAAATCTCTTATCGAGTAAAAAAGTAATATTTTGAACATAAATATTATTCATATACATAACCAACGGATTTTGAAAACAACACATACACATGCATAATTTATTGCATCAATTATATTAGTATACATATTAATTTTCTTTTATTTATAGTTTTGCCTATTTGTATCGTTTTTACTTAGGTTTCTTTCCCACATTTTAATTTTCTTCAGATTGATTAATTATTTTATACTTATGTATAATCTTATAAATGATATAGGCCAAACTAGCAACTATTATTAGTATTTTATTATTATATTTGGTTTTTAATTAACTATTATATTATTCTATGATGTATTAAACGAGTATATAATTTAAAATTATTATGAAAAAAAAATTAAATTTTCTCTAAATATATTAAGTGGAATCACACACCAAATCCGAATAGAGAAAGAAGTTTTTTTAAAATTAATAATTCACAAGCATCAGTAAACACGTTGGGATACCCTGTGTAGTTGAATTCAACGAAGGCATAGACAGCTTGCATTTAGAGCCGAAATTACATACGACCGGATACCATTGAGGAATCGTTTCCTCTGCGGTACGTAGGGGCGTATCTCTCCGGCTTGCAGCGTTCGCAGGAAAATGTTTTAGTTATCACGGTAACTTATTTTTTTTTTTTTTTAATGACGGTACGCAGTTTCATAATAATAAACGATTTGCGGGCGTCGGCTTTTTAAATGACGACAACGATGACGACGTCGACGTGTCCGACGGAAACTCGTCCCAATAGTCACAATCGTCGACTGTGTTCGGAAATTTATTTCTTTCGCTATCATTTACGTAAAAGGCGTTACCCGTTAATCGTTAATGTTTTTCCGGCATTATAAACAGACCTTGTTTAAAGATAATAATACTAATAGCACGTCACAGTATAGAACATCTGTCGCGTCTGTCCCCTATAAATGTGTTCGCTCAAAACAAACGAGTTTTACTTAAAATTATTCTATATGCTCTAAACTCGATTTTACCGGCTTTTTCGTTTGTTTTACGCAAACACACGTGTTAAAGAAAGGCAGAGACGGAAAATTCTACTGGGACGGTCTTTAAACGTGCCCATCGGCGTATTTACAGATCCGATCCCAATTCGACGTGGGCCTAAAAGTAACAGAGTCGATTTCGGGTTTAAACACGTTGGTACACTTGTTGGTTCAAGCGCGATAACGCTCCAAGGAAGTTATATAGTGTTCTAATAAGTGTAAACTCTAAGACCCAGTCGATGGAAATCCGCGACGGGTTGCGTGTTTACATTCCACTCGAGTCAAACATGCGGATAGGGTCTGTAAATACGCGCCCCGCCTTCATCGTACAGATACCGTACAAAGTCAACACACGGTTTATAATATGTATACAATATCGGGTATAACGTTATAATACCAAGTCGTACACAAGAAATTGTATTATAAATCGCGTCATATAATGTTAGATGTGGGAGGTCGTAGTGGAACACGGCGAAAACTTCTTAACAACACCCGTCAAAAAACTTTACAGACGTATTTTCATATTACGACGTTGTTGTGCATATTTTGCATTTCGTTTCCGCGCAATAGGACAATAACACTTCGAGCGCGAAACCGCATGTAGATTCATCGGAATCACGAAATGCACGAAATTCCAGTGATGGCCATTGGTTTTGGGGGCACGCCGTAAAAGTTCTGATGATTAGTATTTCGTTCGTCGATCAAAAAAAATACTCTAAAATGTCAAATGACTATGATAAATAACTCAAAAATCGATAGAAAATAAAATCGAAAATCACAGATATCGTTATTTCCGATAATTTTTCCCGTTTTAACCCAATTATTACGAAAACTTTAATAGAAAAATCGAAAAATGACCTCACCTGCAATGCACCAGCTAGAAATATTCACTACCGGACACCACCTCTAAAGTTGACAAATGGAGCAATATAACTGGGAGAAAAATTTCAGTTTACAAATAGAAAAAAAATAATTTTAATATATGCATACACGCAACAAATACGTCATAATATTATGATTAAAACGTGCATAATATTACAATAACGTGCTCTTTATGTCGGTACCGTGTATTTATTAAATTTTATTTCCTTACACAAACAAAAAAATGTTTTTTTTTTTTTAGTTTTTACTAATAAATTACGATCTAATAAAAAAATGACTGGTCAGGGTCATGCGACATAGGACGTAGGGTAGATTAAATAAAACACAAAACAATATTTTGTTTATGGCGGTGGTGGTAATAGTTTCACAATAATAATTCTAGAATAAAAATGTACAGAGTTAAAAAAGCTCAAATTCGAAAATTTCAATTGTACACGTATAATATACCCTGTCAAAAATAAAATATTAAAAATATTTAATTATAAAATTTAAAAAATAAAAAGGCTAATACAGCACAGACGAGTATGCCACTGTTTAAAAGTGAAGTTAGATATGAAAAAATGTCATTTTTATTTGTACAAAAAAATGAACCATTGCTAACACAAATCAATTCTGAGCAGAATATTAATTTTTGCCAGTGTAACCCGCAAATCAACCAAAGTTAANCAGCACAGACGAGTATGCCACTGTTTAAAAGTGAAGTTAGATATGAAAAAATGTCATTTTTATTTGTACAAAAAAAATGAACCATTGCTAACACAAATCAATTCTGAGCAGAATATTAATTTTTGCCAGTGTAACCCGCAAATCAACCAAAGTTAAACAAACGATTGCCAGCTTTCCCCATTTGTTTAACAAATTTCAAGAAAAATAAGTAAAATGACCTTTCAAATCCAAAGACTAGTTTGAAAATCCTATACAAGAAAGTTCCTATTAAAATTTTTTGATCGAAACAATATTTCGGGGAGAAAACTAGTTTTCGGACACAAATGAAAAAACAACACAGTATAACCAGCAAATGATTGAAAGATCAAAAATATTATTTTCGTCATATTTTTAAACGTATTCGAATATATTTTTAGACATTTTGATAGAATTTCTGCGCACAAATTTGATTAGTTTAATAACCCGACGACGAGTAGTTGATGTTTGTCGGAACTGTTAATCATTAACATTACTGCAATTAGTATAATGATCATAGTCGCTTTTTAATTAGCGGTATAATTATGTTATGGTCACTGTAATAAATATATATAGCGTTCACGTGATATTTGAAAATAGTCACTGGTGTTAAACCGGGTAGATTATACGTATATGTACACGATTATTATTGTATATAAAATGTTTCCATTTCCAAGGGCATGATCTCATTTTAAAATACACTATTAATATTTATACTTCACTTAAAAAATATAAGTTTCTATTTTTATACGAAATTTATTACACGTATTTTCTCGGATATTTTTTTCTCTTGTGTTTCGATAGAATTTATGTATTAAATATACTATTATTGTATCTTTACTTGACTTCGTATACGAAAATTGATATTGCCGTAGGCACGTATGATTAGTATCTTTAAGTGAGATATCTAGTAGCAATATTGTAACTAGCATCTCGCTCATAGTTACCGAAAGGGAAGGAAGTGATGCTGCAGGATCGTTTCTCCTCGTGGATTTTCAAAAAATACACTATGATATTATGTAACTATCGAATATTTGTCACGTAAGTATCTAGTATCGAATAGATATTAATTTTGAAATACACTGTCTATATGTAAGCTGTTAAGTATTTTATTTTGATAAAAAACAAACGCCGTGAACGCCAATTCGATAAATGTTGTACGTTTTAACATAATATTATAACCACTTTACAGAAATTTTTTTTTTTATCAGAAAGTTTTATTTTTTTTTTTTTTATTATTATTGTCAGGACATAAAAGGACCGGCCTTTATATAGTGAGAAAAATAAGAAACTTTTACGGACGCAAGCGCGTGCGCGAGTGCAGAAAAAAAAGTTTAGGCAATAGTTGGAAACAACATTTTTAAAACTTTCAAATACTCTTCGGAAACGACTAAAAACTAACAATAGGTTATACGTTTTTATCGAAACGTATAAAAAACAAAAACACTAAACATAACCGACCGCTATAAAATCGAATTAAAATTTTTTTAAATTTTCAACTTATTATAATATTATGTTTGTCTATATCTATACTTTGTACTATAAAAAAGTGGCGGTTTTTTTATGGCTTGAAATAAAATTTATAGAGTAGACTAGTAACATGATTTATTGATAACTAATTATCAAATAATTAATAACACAGTAGGGTTTATTTTTCTCCTGTTTTAATGTATAATATATAATTTCTAGTTTTCTACTAAATAATACAACCTATCTATATTTACAAGGTGTCCACGAAGATGTACCTAATGTAATATCTCCGGAGATAGTAAAGATAAACAAATTTTGTTTTTTGTATAAAGCTCACTGGGATAAGGACTAAAGATATTTATATTGCAATACATTTTTTTATGTTTTGGTAAAAAAACTTGAACAAACTAGCTTTAATTATTTGTGAAAAATGTGTAGATAGCCATTTCAAGAAGTTTATTCTTCTGAATTTTTTGACGTATCAACTTTATATTTTCATTAAATTCGTAATTTTTAATACATTTTTTAAAGTTCAGAGAAAAGTACCTATAATTAGGCAACAGGCTGTAATTGCATTCGCTAATTGATTATTATTATTATGGCTATACTTGACTGTACACTTCTTTTATTTTCCTACTTCTTTTATCATTCACTAGTCCTTATTAACCTTATAGTAGTCCTTATTCCTGTGAATAATATATACATATATATATATAATATGTGTATAAAATAAATAAATAAAAAAAGCAATTCTCGCTGAGCTCAGAATCTAAAAAATGTAAATGATTACACATAAATTACTTGTCTATTTTAATGTTTAAAACAACATAATGAACATTATATCGCAAATAATGTTTTTCACGTTCCAGAACAATTATATTCTATCGTCAGTTTTAAAACATTCCCGGTCTCTGATATCGATTGTTAAAGCCGAAATCCCCAGTGTGAATCTCCTTTATAACACTAGGTAATTTATTTTATATTGTTGGAAAAGTCCCCGTCGGCACGTCGCCGGTCGACGCGTTTGACACGACGTCAAAACGGTCAAGGCCGTCTTGGGCGATGGCGGTGGCGGAGAGAGGTCGTTCCATCCACTCCCCTCCCCTCGTCAGATAAAACGTGCTGCCTAAAACTTATTATATTATTATACAGCGACAAACACACACACATGCACACGCACATTACACAAATAATATTATTTGATGTCGTGCAGGAGCAAGGTGGAAATGTCATACGCGAAATTTCGATGCAACCCCCTTTCTTTTTTTTTCTCTTTTTGCACATGTCCCATATACGTGCCGAAAAATTCAAAATTTCTGTTATTTTACGATCCAATAGAACGATTTTTTTTTTATTTTACATACTTACGCATTGACATTTGAACATTTAATATGACACGAAAATATATTTTAGATTCTGAGTAAGGCGGAGAAGTATGCGTGTAAGTAAGCTGGGGACCTTTATTTTTTCTTTTTCTTCTCGGAAAATTATTTTTTGATAAATAAATATACTACGAATTATTCATATTATTTAACTTAAAACTTACGGATTTTTGACTAATTTTAGTACCTATACTAACAAATTACATGATTCCCGACAGTTTTTCTGTAAACAAAATTAAAACCATAGATAAAAAAATAACTTGTCTTTAATTTTAGTTTTGTTTTTTGTTACTTTCTCGGTTATCTTATAGGGTATGTAACCACTACTATATGATGAGACATAACTTTATAAGTTTACCGAGCTCCAGTCGAAATCGTTTTTTGATTGCAATGGCCACAATGCTGTATCAATAGATACAAACATGTAAACTAAATTACTCTATGTCAAATTCACCGACCCTATACGTCTTCAAATTTGCTTTTTTCAAAAATTAAGATGCAACTCAATTTTGTTATAGACGATACTATTATGGTCGTCCGCAGAATATGTTATTAGTATGGAACTATTTAATAAATTACAATTGTATTGTTCGTGTTTTTAATACATTTTAAAATTAATTTGAACTTTAAACATTAACGTTTTTACCTATTTTAAGAAATTTAAAAAAAAAAAAAACTCGTTTTATTATAATTAAATACCTACTATGTAATATTTATATATTTTGTTTTTTTGTTTTTAGTGTGTTAGTATAAATTTACCGCGCCCTTAAGGGAATAAACGCATTGCAGGCAACAGAGTACACTTGCTTCATCCACAAATAAGGGTCTATGTATATACTACAATACGTGTTCCGAACGTCTCACCTAAAACCAGTGGTGCGAAATATGTCCGGTCTTTTTTTTTTTTATATTTATTTAATTTTTTACAACATTAACGTGATAACGTTATAATATATAGCACCCAGGCGGGTGACACAAAATCGAAACAAAGAAGCTCGTTAATATTGGCACGAACGGTAAATATATATGTATATAATAGTATACAGTGACGGTGGATGGTAAAGAGAGGAAGTCCATTTTTCGGTCTCGTTTGTTACGACGATACACGACGGGTGCAGTATTTTTTTTTTCATACGATAAAATTTCACGTACCTACGCATTTTTTTTTATGTATATATGAAACTACCACGTAGTAAATAATGTATTTAGTGCGGAAAATCGGGTTTTCACCCCATCCATAAGTCCTTTCATATACTCGTATATATATATGACTACGTTCTTTTCCGAACGTTTCCGACCGACCTAACATTTGTATATTGTGTACCTATATAGGCGTAATACAATAATAAAATATGGACCGGATACGCAACGATGTGCGTTTTGTATACGTGTGGGGGGGTGTACAGAGCTTTATGATTTGACAATTTCCTGTGTCATCGCACGAATAGGAAATCGTCAAATCCTGCAGGTACATTTCTTGTATACAAACACGGTCCGCGACATGCGAGATCCTGTGATTTCCAAGATACAAAGTGAACTTTGGGGTGATGAAGTGACGTATTAAACGATGTTTTAAGATCTAACGCCACCATTTCTAAGGGTGTTAGAAAAACAAAACAACGATAGCGATAATTTTTATAATATTATATCGAACCGCCGATGAGGAGAGATAATTACTTCTGCACAATTTTTTGCACGTGTACACTAGGGTTGTCCTCAGTTATGGATGAAGATTTTTTTATTTTTTAAGTTTTTCAATAAGCTACATCACCATTTTTTTCGTTAGTATGAAAAAAACAATTGGGTAGAATTTAGTTTCCATAACTCGTCCCCTTCACGTACCACAAGGGGGTTGAAAAATGACCAAATGACGTAGTTTAATGGTTTTTAAGTAAAACAACTATTAAATTTAACGTAATACTGTTCATGAACTTTTTGATAAATCTTCAAATTGCCTACACTCTTTTCGATAAAATCATTATTATCCAAGAAAAAAAATAAAACATTATTTATTTCGTTTATTATGAAAAACTGTTTTTTTTCTTTATATCAAAAGAAGTGAGGCAGTAAAAACACTTGTATAAATATGTCTGCGGTGTGGACCGCGGTTCATTTCCTAGTCCTGACTTAATTTTTTGCATTTTTTACCATTTTTTTTTACGTATTAAACATAACGCACAAAAAGAAATATATTTTTTTTTAACATTTTATTTCTTTGGTAACAATATAATATGCTATAAAGGTGTATATTAATATAAGCATACCACTAAATTGGATAACTTCAATAATAATTTTAACAATATACCCATTAAAATGCAAATTAATTAATTAAAATGAGTTTTCCTATAGAGCCTAACAACAAGCCCTTTCTATTTTTTTTTACTCAAAACCTCGTTTTCTCAATATGTAACATGTGTTTATTAATAATATCCATATAAATAATAAAAAAATAAAACAAAAATAATATTGGTGAACTACAAACATTTGTTCTTTTTGTCAATACGATTTAGATCCCATCTCTCCCTCCATAATGTTTATGCCCCTTAAGTATGTATTTCTATAAAATATGCATATTTTATATCGTTGGGTAAATGGTAATAGTAAATTTAATAGAAAATAATTGATACTCAGCATACTGCACACTGCACACTGTGCGTTCGGTATAGGTTTAAATAAACCAATCTATAGATAAAATTTAAACGCCTATAACGAAAACGATTTATCTGAGATTATTAATGATTTTCGGTTATCTGAATTTTAAAAACATCGATTAAAACAAAACTCGTTGCGTTCGTTAGATTTTCGTGAGACACCACACCCCGTATACAATTAAAAGGGATGGACTCATTGTAAAATATTTCGGTTTTATCTAGATAACAGACAATGGTGTTTCTGTGCGTATGTTATCTTACAGGTGATTTTATTTGTAGACAAGCAAAACAGCGAATCGGTTGTTTAGCTAGACGATTGCGTTATGATAAATCAACCAATGTCTGTATAAAGTAAGTTTAGAGATTTAGTCGAGTAACACCCACATGGCTATAACTGCAGAGGATTTTTCTCGAGATTAAAAACATGTATAAATAATTTCTTTTTTTCTCTAAAACTCAGAACTTTTGTTTCCCGGTATACGATTGTTTGAGAAGTTTATTAAAAAAAAAAATAATAAAAATAAACGAAATAAAAATAATTAATACTTAATGAATTTAAAAAAAAAAAAATCTCGTAACAAAACGCGCACATACACACACACACACACACACACACAGTACTTTCTCGTAGCGCGCGCGAGAGCTTTATGCATTTTTATGAGTCAAAACTCGTGAATTTTTTTTGAATACGATTTCCGCGTTTTTAAATATTACTTTTTTTCTCGATCGCTTTCAAACGCGGGCCCGTTTATTTTTTTATTTTATTATTATTATTTACAAAGCTCGGGGATTTCATTCGCATTTCCGTGAGTACACCGATGCAATTTCGCCGACGTCGTGACCTTCTGTCAGAGCGATCGCGGCACCGTTTTATTGAGTAACCTTAAAAATACCATTGGAATGATACACGGCTGTCTATCGGTTTTTGTAAGCAATAGAAAATATAACGAGCTGTATAACTAAAAATATAAAAATAATAATAATTAAAGTTCCGTTCGTGTACTATACGCGAGTGCAGAAGGTTCACTTACAGGGTGATTACGAAATACGAACGTCCGGGTTTCCAGCCACCTCGCCCCTTCATTCACACCTATTCGCCAATTTTTGTCACCGTTTTTGTGGAAATAATTTTATGAATGTAATTTTGTGCGACCCTTGCAATCGGGTAACACCGTATGGAACAGTTCCGTCACCTAACGGAAATACCTGACCGATTGTTGTCTTGTTATTCAACACTCAGTTTCGTCCGGCCAATTTTGACATTTTTTCCCCGTTCCTTCCCCTTAAAACGCCATCAAACACGGTCGTATTTATAGTATTATAATAACGACGATAATAATAATAATAGGGTCAGGACGTGTCGTACAGCGCGTTATTGATGGTGATTTTTTTTTTTTTCCCCGTCAGTGTCCGAAAAAGTAGATCACTTATTGACGGGTGAATGTAAACTGCGAAAAAATTAACCTTTTTTTTTCTTCTAAAAGTCGACGTGTCAAATGCGACGACCGGGAAAAATAAATATTATATGGGTACACACTGCGATAAGACCGACAAGGTACACAATACTAACCGCGGAAATTCATTATAAAACAGGAACGTATTATACATATATATATGTATACATTTTACGGCACGCGCACTTTTTCTACCGGCATCTTACATTGAAATTATCAATTATTTAAAACCGAACCTTAAAATTTAGTACTTGTAAAGTCGGAGGCTTATTGGTAGGGTCGGTGTTCTAGGAGGGGAGCTTTAAGGTTATTTTTATTTTATCATACCGCATTACGACTAAATAATAGTAACACGGTGAAGTGAACATACCTATTGAGAATGTGTATGTTTTTTTTTTCTTTTTTTTTGGTAATTTTATTGTGAACGTTTGTTAAAGAAATGGCGAATCATTTTTTTACAAACATCGCCCGCCCCGATCCAGCGATTTATACAAGACCTATATAGCCGTCACAATATTTACACGCACGTTTAGCGACGCGTCTTTCCTAAATATACGAATTTCACAAAAAACAATGAAGTTAACGAACCTATCTTATACTATTCAGTCGCTTCAAAGGACAGTGGTTCGATACGCCACTGCGAATGCTGACATTAATAATTGGATATTACGACTCGCGCGTGTGTTCATTAAATTTTACAACATTAATGTAATGAAAATCACAATCGTATTTCATAGCATTTGCTAACTATTATGGAATATAGATAAAAATAACAGAGTGAGTATTAGATTCATTTTATGCGCCAATGACTCCGAATATGAAATTGTATGTTGCTAATTTTTTGCATATTTGAACTATTTTAGATTTTTAGTGCTATTTCTCAATTGTTGGTGCTATTTTTTGCTTATATGCATAGTATAACGATTTAGTCTGCGATTTTTTATTAATAGTAGAAAAAATCTTTTGTTTATGTAAATCCATGTGAAAAATACCTACATTTTCATTTCATATTATAATTTATTTTTAAGTAACCCTGCGTATTGACTCATTGAACAGTTTACGCCTATGACTTCTTTCGATTGTATTTATATATTTAAAAAAAAATAATAATAAATATATCTTTTTATTCATTTTTCGTGTTTTTATAGTTTATTTTAAAAATGTCAGGACATATAATAGCGCTTTTTTGAAGATTTGTTAGATCATGTTATAGCGAATATTTCAGTTATTTTCTGTGCTATAAAATTTGAGCCCTGATTATAATTATTATTTAGCAATAACACGAAAAATATCGGTCAGGTGGGAATAAATCCAATTTTGTAATTCGTTATTTTTGCATTACGGTATCGTTATAGTACGTATAACGTTTTACATTTTGGGGGTGGAGCTAACCCCTCAATTGCAATGCTCTGTGCATTAAAGTTTGGTTAACACATTTAAACCTGGTGACACTGACAACGTGCACACAAAGTATCCGATTGCAGGGAAAATCATTAGGAACACGGCTTAATACGTTTTAGTTTGAAAATACGCCATTACAAAAGGTGCTATTGCTTTTATCGGGTCGATTTTTCGAAAAAATCCAGGGGGAGGGTGATTTTACGTTAGTTCGCCGGGTAAAATCATCTCTATATTTACCTTGGCGATAGTTTTAAATTCGAAAATCGGTAGCTGATAGCTGCAATAGTGAATTATCGTTTGAATACGACGACGATTACCCTGCGCGCGTCGAGTACGGCCCAACAACGAGTACAATAGTAATGCGCCGGCCGTCGCCGTCGGGATGATAACCGCAACGCGTGCAGTGCGGCGCGCCGTTCGTGGCCGAGTTTCTTCGAAATCAGATGCGCGTTTTTCCGGGTCAACTCCCCGCGGCGGTAGCGGCAGCGGCGGCGGTCAACGCCCGTGAGCGAGAGGTGTCGTCCGCCGTGGCGCCTCGCAGCCCGCGCGCGCTGTACGCCTGCACCCGGTCCGGCCGACGATGACGACGACGACGCGGGATTTAATGTCGTTAACGAAGGCGTGTCGTTGTGTCGTCGTGGTCGCGGTGGTCGTCGTCGTCTCCGCCGCGCGTCGCCGGACCGGGACGTACGCGCCGCGCGGTTATTAGCCGCGATAAAACTGAAACGACGCGGCCGCTAACCGTGCAATAAGTACGCGCCGCCGTATTATCGTAGTAATCGGACGGTGTAACGATATCGCGTACACCGCCGTTAATTACGGGCGTGCTACGACACGCGGTACGGGTGCGCGTGAATAACAATCGTAAATAACGACATCGAGCCGCATGTGATAATGTTGAATCTGAAGACTTGTAAAACGATTCGTTACGAATCGTATTAATTACGGGGGGGGGCGCGGTACGAATAAATAGCGATTTCAACGAAACGCTCGTCGTTTCGGGAGAGAGATAAAGAGAGAGTGAGAAAGAGAGAGAGAGACGCCGGACGATAACACGATCGCATTACGTTATTTTATAACGGTAATAATATTATACTGTCGTCGGACGAGCGCCGCCACCGGCGCCGCTGACATTTGCCGCAAAACGACGCGGCTGCGAATCCCGCCGCGCTCGTCCCGCCGCCCGACCGACGGCCGCGGACGGGCCGACCGCGCTATCCGCAGCCGCGCCGAGATCGTTATTCTTAATGGGCGACGCGCCGCGGCCGTGGGATTTCCGCGCGCCGATACGTATTAATAACTGCACGGGGGGCGATAAAGGCAAAGATACCGCGGACGATAACGCGGCCGAAGGGCGGGAGAACCGTTTCGACGATAACGCGCGAAAACGTTGATATAAGATTATCGTTACGTTACCGTGTAAATATAATAATAATAATATTATTAGTAATTATTGTTATTGCGTTATTAGCGCGGGAACGTGATTTTAACGAAGGGCCGTGGTCGTGTACGCGTCGTGACCGCGGGATCAAACGGGTTCCAACAACAACCTAACAGATCATTGCGCCGCCCGCATAATAATATGATTACCGTTAAACGCCCACCTCTCCGCGCCCGCTACTGTCGCACGTTATCGCGCCAGAATCCGGCGCGACCGTTCTCCTATTGGACGGGAAACGCGGACAACGCCGTCGCGTTCTTCTACGCCTAACGTACGTCCGTCGCGGTGTTATGACGCGGGAATAACGTTATAAATGATAATGTTACGCTGTCGTTTACTCGACACTAACCTTTGCTAGGAGCTCGAGGTCATCGGGTCCGGCGGTCATCTTACTGTCGGGCCGATGCAGCGGCTATCGTCCATTGGCCGTTGCCGCGACTGCTATAGCGTCAGCGGCGGCGGAGGCGATACGATCGTCGTACGGGTCGTCGACGACGTCGTCGTTTCGATCGTCGTCGTCGTTATCGCGGTCGTCTTTTGAGCAGACGTCGTGATCGTGACCGTTCTCGTCGTCGTTACCGCACGCGTTTTCGCGATCCCGGTCGTCGTCGTCGTGATCGTCTTTGGCGCCGCAGTGTTCGTTTTATATGTCTTCGTCGTCGTAGTCCTCTCTTCTGCGTGTGAACCCAACTTCCTCTTCTTTATCCGTCACTATATTCGCCCAATCTTCCGCGCCCGTTTACGCGCGTTTCCGTTGTCGTCGCGTTCTTCACCGTCACCGCGCGCCGGGCTTTTCGCTATGGCGCCCGATGATCGTGCGTGATGTCCGACGTCCGACGCAGCGGCACAGAAGACGAGACGGCGGTTCTGCTTGACGTCTGCTACGGCGGCGGCGGCGGCGGTGGTGGTGGCTGCGGAACTCAGGCCACACACGCCCGGACCACACCGCACCGGCGGCGATCGTCGTCGTTACGCGATTCCACGATATCCCAGAGCACTAATGTTACGGCGACGATAACAATTCACAACGGCAGCGGCGGAAAGCACTGCACGCGGCTTACTTTCGGTGAGGCGGCGACGCACTCGCATTCACACTCGAATACGCGCGCACGAAGCGCACAATCACTCGCAAACGCGCACACACGCGGCTATCACACGGAACTCGTGAACACGCCCGCACAACCGCGGTCACGAACGCATAGTCGTACGGATTACGATTATATTCGGATTAATATTGTCGGAGCAGTGGGCATATATTATTAATATTATTATTATTTTTATTATAATTATAATTAATATTATTATTATTATTATTATTATTATTACGTGTCGTGCATTTATCACCGGTCCGGTCGGTCCGTCAAAACTCGCGGAGTTATAAATTTAAAAGAAGAAAAAAAACCGATTTTTTTTTTTTTTTTTTATTTACCGTAAAATTTCGACGTATCGAATACTATGCCTATTGATTACATACATAAATACATATATATATATATATATATACATATACATATATATATATATATATGTTTTCGCGTACGTGTGTAAGTGTATGCAGTGGTAGTCGGAGCCCCGCGCGCGTGGAACCGGAAGAACGCACTCCGGTCCGGACTGCTGTGTGCGCGCTACTACCGCGAACGCACGTCCCCGTTTTCGCATGTGTAGCGAGAGACGCGCGCGTGGCGGCGGCGGCGGCGGTGGCGACCGCGCGGCTCCTCCGGGGCGCCTCGCACACCGCCGCCCCCCTGCCACTCCACGGCCCACCGCGCGCGCAGCCCGTCCCTTTGCGAACCGCCGCCGCCAGGCCGACGGCCCCGGCCGCTAACAACGCCGCGTCGATAAGTTGCCACGTTGCCGTTTCGCGGGCGTAAGCACACGCACACACACGCACGCACGCGCGCGCATATAGGTGTACCTACGCCACCGTCGCCTCCGCCGCCGAGTATAATTTTACTATTCCTATCCAACTCTCTTTCCGCGTAGGTACCCATACAGGTACGCGCGCGCCGCGGGAAAATACGATTCGGGTTGCCCGCGTATGATAAGAATAACGTGTGTATCGTGTTCCGAGGCGGCGGGACGGTGAGCGGGGGTCGGGTGTAACGGTTTTCCCGGGGTCTCCGCAGTGTTTGTCGGATTTCAAAAATCGTGTTTCGCCGTCCGGCGACCGCCTTAACGACAGCGCGTTTCCCGCTAATCTACCGTTCGGCACCCGCGTATCGGGACGCGGGGACAGGGCGGTTTTACGGACGCATATAACGGGCAGGTTTACGTACCGATAAGGCGGACAATTCGTTGATTTCCCGTCGGCGTTTTATCGGGACGATTGGCCCGCGTTTTCGTCCGAACGCGTTACGACCGAGTGGCGTAGTGGCGTATTAGGGTAGGGGGAGGCTTGCAAAGAAGCGGCGGCACTACTCCTCCCGGAATTTCGAGAAATCTTAAACTATTGTTTAAAAAACAAAAAAAAAAAAACGAATTTTAATTCGCAATACGAAAAAACCATAATAATATATGGTTATTTCGTAACTTGATATAATATATAACTCAACAGCCCCCTCCCCACAAAAGAAAAACCCGGATACTCCACTGTTATGAGTAAGGCTCAGGACTTATTGCACTTAACATTCATAAAAAAAGCGCTTAAAAACGTTAAAAAAGCTTTGAAAAAATCACTTTAAACAAATATTATAAGAACAAACGGTAGAAGGGTTTAAATTTTCCCTATCTAATAATGGCTCTAAATTGTTAAACATAATTTTCTAAGACGATACGAGTTATTAACAAAAAATGATTTTGTTTAAACAAAATTCTACTGTACGCATTCAAAAAAATAATAACTTTGGATCAACTTTAGGTATGTTATATTAGACAATTGTATTAGATAAGTTAGAGCCGTTAGATGGGGAACATTTAAACCCTACTTAACTGTTTTTGCTCTTTTAAATATTTATCAAGTGTTTTTTCCAGAGCTTCTTTGACGTTTTAAGGTGTTTTTTTTTTTTTTTGTAGATTTGAAGTGCAATAAGTTTCGAGCGTTAGTTATGAGCTAAGTCGTTTTTCCAGTAGCAAAAAAAGAAAAACCTGCGAAAATATTTGTGCGGCTAAACATGGATAAGATGTTATGTGTATAAAGTCAAACAATTTTTCAAACCAGATATTTAACAACTGGAATAGGTAATGTGTTTATTTCACTCCCGATTTTCGGTCAGAAGGTATTGAAAAACGAAAAGTTTTCGACCGCATCCAATACATTTTTTTGTAACCATTATTTTATTATACGTACAAGATTTTTAAACGGAAATAATTAAAATACAAAAAAAAAATTCAATAATTGCCTACTTCCGCTGTATCATATACCGTTAACGAAAACGAGACACGAGACGTTATTTCAACATTGGGTTCAACCTAGGTTACCAACGTCTACGTACTCTATGACATGCTCTACGTGTCGACATAGACTCGATTATAAGATTATCGATATGAAAAGTACAGAATATCATAAAAATGCACATCTAATTCGACATGGTTGAAGTCAAGAGACCATCACAGTGTAGTCTGTGCAACCATGTCTGTCTCTCTAAAACGAGCGATACAGCGAAAACGCGTGCACGCAAAACAAACGAAAATTCATTAAAAATCGGTTTTCAAGACGAAATATCCATGCATTGTTTAGACATTTCGAAGATAATATAGATAGCGTTTTTCGGTAATATTCTCTAAATATACAACTCATTATCAATGGTAGGTACACAAAATCGTAATTTTTGTATATATATTTTTTTCTTACTGTAAATTATAATATTATTTCAGAAAACCTTCGAAAAATGTAGTAATTTACAAATGTTTCAATACGGATGTTTTATAGCTAAAACCGATTTTAAAGGTCTTTATGTAGTTAGTTTTATGTGAGATGCATTTGTGCTATACCTACGTATTATTGTCCATTAGATAGACAAATACGACTAATTCTACTGTAACGGTCTTTTAAAAGAAAAATAAATAAATACTCGATTTTAAAAAGGTACCTACGTATATTTTATACCACGGTTAAATACCCGGCCATTTGCCCAAAATAAATAATTCCCATCGGTTATTTACATTTGCCCAGTGACCATCGCTACACACGTGACACGCGTACTTACAATATAAATTATAATTAAGGATCGGAAGTCGTGTACAGAAGCTTAAATAAACGAATTATGCAAACGATAATTATAATTCGTATATATATTATAAAATATGCGTAAATAACAAAACAAATGAAAAAAAAAAGGCCGATACCGTAGAGATGGATAAGCCTATGCACCACTATTTTACGGAGACGTTGGAATGGTGGAATATAGAGTAATTTAATTTATATCTGCATGTAGTGCTGAAGCAAAACGATACTGAACAGAGAATAATTTGTTGTATTTTTCTCTTGTTGCCTAGGTAATCCAGAAAGTAGCACAAATTATACAAACATATTTTCTCATTTATTAACAAAACTACATGAAAAATCGAGAAATTATCCACCCAACGCACAAACTAGATCAACGATTCTTCAAAAAATTTGCCGTAAAGTTTTTAATTGCTGGACCAATATTTCTGGTATAATTGTGATAAAAATAACAAATCAATTACATTAAATCAATCACGTTCCTGGCTTCGTTCAGAATCCTTAGTTTAAATTTAAATTTATTAAGGTATACATGATACTTTTTCGTACTGCATATTGTCTATTAAAAATAAAACTAATATATTAATATAAAAAGGCGTCTAATATTCCAGTTTAAACTGACGAGTTACCAACCTATAAAAGGGTTTCTGAAGATTTTTTCTTGAAATTCAATCTATTTCACCTCACTAAAATGTCACGGCCGTTATCCCCATCATTTTTGAAATCTTTTGGATATTTGTACTACATGGTAATATAGTATATATATGAGAGCCTATACATTATCAATAAGTAGCCAACTAGGGGACCGTTTTCAATTGAATATTTGCCATGGGTGTTGTCATTTGACGATTTTTCCCATACTTTATCGAATGTAAATATCGAGTGTATACCAGTAACGCTATTATAGTTCACTCAGTCACTATTTCTACAGTAAAATATTGTGTTACTACTGAGGACCAAAGTTCCGTAAAGATGATAACTACTATAAAGATTGTAACTACTTGATTTTTTATTTTATACATACAAGCCCCTAGTTCCTTCCTTTGAAAACGTTTGAGATGCACTGTTAAAATATTCGTTTGCAGTCTTTTTAGTACTCTATTTGGTAATACAAGTTATTTAATTGAAAAACAAAAAAACAATTGCGTAGAAAATGAACAAAAAATAGACGAAAAAGAAATGAAATAGTTAAAGTAAAAAAATTAATATTCTCTTCTCTTGGCTTGGCTTGAAATGGTCAGGATTCTAAACAAAATCCACGCAATCAAACATACATGCAGTCTGAAGTTCAAAACAGTATTTTTTTCTATCACATTTGAACTCGTAATCATTTTTATAAATTGAAGTTTTACTATTGGTGGAAAAAATAATAAACCTAAATTATTTTAATTACACCTTTGTGCACTAAATATTTTGAAGAAAAAAAAAACTAATGTAATTTATTTTTTTATCAGTTTCATTATCGCGGCGTATTGAAAAATCCGCATAACTGAAGGTATCTACGATATAATATGGCAAATTTTTTTGAGTATTTTCATTAACCGAATCTAAGCAAGTTTTCAAAGGCGATGGAAACAAAATGTACAAATATTACCTCATGTTATTTGATTCTACTTTTAGATATATTCGTGGTCGTAACGTTAGTTTTTTTTTTTTTTAATGCCCCCACTTTCTGGACGAGAAATACGATTTTTATTTTTATCGACGATTTTTCCGGCCCTCGAGTCGATATTCGAAACGTGTGTACCGCGATTATATTTCGCGCGATGCGTAATTTGAAATGCTTTTTACGTGTCGTGTTCTTCTGACATTCGACTTTATCCCCCTCCCCTACCCAGTATATACGGCACCCGATACATAGGATATATACGAGGTTATAGACGACTACCAGCGACCATCCCGGTAGAGTATTAACGTTCCCTACTCGAAACGACCGACACACGAAAAATGAATCTTTTAACACTCAGCCACAGATATTATTATTGTTTTTCGTTCTACGAATTTAGGTACCTTATCCTATAGAACTATCTCCAACATCTTTTCTGATGGCGTTTCAAAGGATAGTATTTCAAGTTTTTTTGCATTTTCTCTCCCTTGCTTATTGATGTTTTTTTTCGTCGATGAAGTACTAGGTGTACACTTAGGACACTATAACTCTATCAGAACAGTATCAGGTTTGGTCCGATGTGTGGAGAAACTCATCAACGGGAAATCAAGTTGTCAATATTATAATATTATGTTTGTGATAAGTGATTAAAAAGCTGATAAGATTGTAGTCTGTGGCTCGTTTCGAATAGGGAATGATAAAACGCAGCCCCGCGTATCTCGATACTTCGTCCGATCTTTCCACTCTCTCGCAAGTTTTACACATAAAAAAAAAAAACCTTTCCCTTATTTGTATACTGCACACACCTACATGCATATATATATATATATATATGTATATCATAAAATATATAGGTATACACAGGCGCTTTAGCCCGACGATTCCATAATATTACGGTGCTCTCTACACACGCGAGCATCCATCGCTTTTTACATCACGACCGATTTTTCGATCGGCCAGATTATTATTATTACTACCTACACTGTATAAGCTCTTTGATTTGTCTATATAATCGCATCGTCGTATACATATATGTACATATTATACGTAAAATGTGTATTATGTGTCTTTAGACATTACAATATTACAATTTACACGCACGATCCGATGTGTGTATAATGATCAGCTATGTCATAATATACTCTGTCCTTTCTCTCTCTTTCTCCAGTATCAGTGTCTACCCCGACCGCTCCTCCCTCAGCGCTATCTCTTCGTGAATACCATGATGGGAGTTTTCTTAAGTTTCGAAAATAATATAATATCGCACCACCAGAACACGAGTATTTTACTGCTATATAATAATATATACGCTATATGAAAAGAGCGTATATTCTAATATTATATTCTCTAGGAAAGGATAACGAATGGATTTTTTTTTTTTTTTGCCGACGTCGTCGTTTCAGTAATATTCCGTTTTTTTCTGTATATAATGTGATTTTTTTCTGTCGGACCAGCTGAACGTGTGTCTGTGGGTATAACTTATCTCCCCCCCACCACGTATATCGAATTAAAAGAATCGCGTACCTATTTAAATTTAACCGCGTATTCTAGAAACTTTGTATACGTTTTTTTAAATAATAATATTATAATTTCATTAGAATATATAGAAGGATTAAAACTGAAATATACGACGAATTATCACAGACAAATTTGTATAAAAGTTTAAAATATATTTTTCATTTATATATGTAGTAATTAATATTATACTTTGATAAACTACTGTTATTTGATTAGGTATGTAAAGAGAACCTAAGGATAAGTCACCAAACGAATAAAATAATATAAAGGGTAAAATGCGTTTAGAGTAATCCCCCTCCCCGAAAGAAAAATCAAGTATAACAATGGTATATCAAGTATATTTAAATTATATTCAGATCGTATACACGAAGAAAATTCACGTAATACACCGCGAGGTCAAGGGGATAAATATATTTTACTAACGGTGGTTATATTTTGTAGAATATATTATACATTTCGAAATTAATTTTATAATAATTCCGAGCCAATACAATGATTTTCGATTTACAGACGGTGCAATGATATTATTTGGCGTACATAATTTGCACACATTTATATAATTGTATTTCGGTCTCTGCAAATAAAATAAACAAGAACAATATCCGTATAATAATTCCGTTTGATCTTTGATTGTATAATACATATTATGCGTAGCTACCAAATACAAGCATCGCGGTAACAAAATAGTATAATGGTACGTAACATTCGTTCAAACGATTTTCAAAATGTGTCTGTGCAGGAAAAGGAAATACGAAAAAGATTAACAAGTACTGTCGGTAACCGAATCGTCTGTATGTATTATTATAATAATAATTTGAAATCGCATTAAAACATTGAACGTACAATAGCTACCGGATGTTTACGCGATGAAATTTCAATTTTCCCCGATTGTCTGGCTGTGGTGTACAAAATAATAGTAATATTATTATCCGGTGTGCTATTATACTAACTGCGGATGTACTCTAATGCTGATCGATAAATGTCCAGTAATTAATTTATAGAGTTAACCGTCTGACTGCACCCGTGTACACTTTTTGCCTATTATCACTCCTGCCATTATTAGAGAAATTGCTGATATAGCAAATTCCATATGACAGTGCAGTGCTATCGTATCTATAAGCCAGAGCAAAAAAAAAACAACACCACCGATTTTGACGGCGTGACGGTGTAAATTTTATTTGATAATATGTATTTGTACGTGATCAATAATAATTTTTAATAAACACTGTTATCAAGTTAACGATATATTACGTTAATACGACAACTATTATATGTTCTACGCAATTTAGAATACCACGGAGTGTGTAATAATACCGTTTGTCTGATTTTAATTTTGAAAACATATTTAAACTTTTATTTCGTGTTTATGTTTTTATTTTTCGTTTTTTGGTTACTTAATTTAGTTAAAATAGGTATATGCTGAGTTTAAATTTTTTTATATATATACATGTATAAAAAATGTATGGGAAAAAAATATTTTTTTTGTAACACAGAATAATATATAAAAAGAAGTATACAAAGTTAAATAATATTCCGAAACAAAAACCGGAAGATTTGAAGAATGTTTATTTTACTTAAGCTTATTGTTGGTCTTAATGTATGAAAAAATATCACTACTAACCACCTCAATTTTAAAATTAAAAGGATTTTCCTAAAAAAGGTAAGTAATAAAATCTTAGAACGACCGATTTAATTTCATACTAGGATTTGTGTCAATATAATAATGGATAGTGGATAAGTTTTATATTATTTCAATGGGCAAAAATGAATGTTTTTTTTTTTTATTTAAAATTTAATTCGTTTACAATAAAAATGGATCATTTAATGATTGTTTCGAGTATCCTGGATAGGTTTTTTTTTTTTATTTTCGAATAACCTAAGACAATTAAAGAAAACATTAAATATTTTTATTTTAAAACTGTAAAACAGTTTTTTTACTAACTTGTAATATACATTTCGTTTGGTTTTTATTTTTGATTAACTTGTTATTTTATTTTTCCATGAGTTTTACACCTCTTTTCGCAGTATCGTTTACTATATACAACACGTCAATTAACTTCTTTCAGGTTTGGCAAAATGTATTATTCTTCCATTTGGTTGGATCCATTTTAATGAATTTCGTATTTATCCCGAATTTTTTAAATAAGTTTGGAACTTATTAATTAGAATGCGTTGATAAACATTAAATATTTTTATTTAAAAATATCATCTGCCGTATTCGATACTCTTGAAAAATGATCTCTACTTGACAAATTTCAAGAATCCAACAGCCTGGTATGTACCGTATCCAGTGAGATGGATGACCAAAGGGATTCATTGTTTGAAGATATTTTTATTAATACCGGAATTCAAAGTGACAAAGACAGAAAGGAATGCGTTGAGCTTTTATTGTTAAAATGTATATAAAGTCACGGTTTATCATGACCAAATTGCACTCAGATTACTTTTACACGGTAATGAACAGAACAGGGGGTTGGGGTTAGTCATAAAACATAATAATGTTCAAAAATAAGGACCATCCTAAAGGTATACCCTTGTTCAAAAATTTAGACAAGAATCCGAAAGACTGTAGAACGTAAATCCGATGTATTTATAATAATAATATACAGCCTTTCTACTATAACTATATACGAGTATAACGATGAATCACCGGAAAGTTCGACCCTTCTTCTACTGAGTCCGTATATCGGCCACCGAGAATGATTAAATACCCCTGAAGCGTATAGGTCAGGTATAAATTTGTCCAGGACGGCGGTTACCAGGATAATATTATGGGGAGGAAATGACACGTCATAATCCTTTAATCACAAAAAAACTGTTTTTTTTTTTTTTCATAATCGACGTCAATTCTTTTATATTATATTACGTCGTACATATATATATATATATATATATTTGTATGAACCCTTTAAACATTTTGACATTCCGATTTAAACACGCCTTTTTCAAATATTAAACTAATCAATTACTCCTATTTCTGTTCTAAAATACGAGGTCGGACTGATGTCAGATTTTAACCATTTTAATAATTAGAATACAGACTAGTTTTGTTTTGTTTTATTTTGTTTTTTGTTTTTTTTTTTAACAGAAGCCTATCGAAAATATGTAGAACCTATAAGATTTTTTATTATGTAGTTATTGATATATATATATATATGATACATGTTGCGTATCTTATATTGTGTATGACCCTAGAATTATTATAATACGATCTATAAGTATGGGTATACAGGTAATAATGGCTTTTATAAACTTGTTTTGTAAATAATGGCAAATGTCGAAAGACTTCGTATGCTGTGCACGCTAGGACAATATATTTAAACTAGTTATATGTCCGTCATTTATTACGGGTTGTCGAAATGTTATAATAATGGCTAGTGACGAATCTAAATGCTGTAAATCTTGATAGCGAAAACTTTTTTACGCATTAATTTCAATGAATTAACGAATTTTACTGTACTGTAAAGTTCACTCATCTGTTAAACTGTTGACTGCAACGATCAATATCAAATCTCGATGTGCATTCACAATTTTGGAAACTGAGTGCATTATGACACAAATTTGTACTGCAGTCGTAATTATGACAAATTATGAATTATAAATATATGAGACCAATATATATAACCAATGTTTTGGTGAAGTCATAATCTCACATAACGTGCTATTTTTGTCTGAATTACACACGGCATAACGGAACTACTTTATTTAGAAAATAAATTGTGATATTCCTATTGAAATTGATAGTTAATCAAAATAAATAAATCATAATTTACAAAATTTAAATAACTTAAACTATTTAAAAAAATGAAAAAACTAACATAGCTGTAATTTTTTTGTATGCCAGTTTTTTGAGAAATAAGTTACGTTTAGCCCTCGAAAATGTTTTCGAACGTTTTCAGAATTAAATTCTGGAGTTTAAATGATAGCCAATAGAGTATGCATTTTATACGGCCCGTTCACATCAATATAACTTTAAGATAACCGACCAATCGTGTTATCACATAGTATTTATGATAAACTTTGTATCACGTTTGTGAGCATTTTTCAAAAATAATTGTATCCACAAAACCAGTCAAAAACCAAAAAGTTTAAAATATTTAAAATACCCGAGAAAAGCGTATAAATAGTCTGATGTTTTGACAAATTTACTAAGTCTAAAAAAGGCTAATATTTTTTTCGGTAAAAATTACTGAATTACAAAAATAAAAACAAAATGGAAAATAGCAGAACCCATTTCCGCATAAATTTTTCCGATTTTCCAACATTTCGTAATTATTAAAAAACTATAATGAAAATCAAAAATTAAATTCTTCAGCACACCAATAACATAAACCCGTATACCATAAACCATTCCTGATGTTGTCTATCGGAACAAGAATTCTGGTAGAAATGGTAAAAAAGTTCTTAACAGATGAGCAAAAAAAAAAAAACACACTAAAATCTATCAGAATCTAAAAAAACATTTGAATATTATATACTATTATGATAAACTCGTTATTTTTCTTGACATTTAATTACAGATAAAAAAGTGTGTAACAAAATTAATTATATAAGTAGTAAATCTATTCGTATTGTACAGACAATTTCAAGGCGGACCTACTTGATTGGTAAAGATTTGGTGATCCCTTCAGTAACGGGCAAACTTTATTTTTGTTAATTTGAGCCGGTAAAATTAAATATTTTAAAGTAACTTTAATTTCAATCTATATATTATGACTATTGGTGTGTATAATATTATTATCACTGCTTGAATACAGTTTAAGAACATTAATGACGGTGCTAATTCTGACCTAAAAGACGGACAAAACTATAGAAATTGTGTATAAATGATATAAATTTTGAAAACGAATTATTATTTTTTAGGTTCTGTCCAACAAATAATTGTGTAGGATAAATGTAGTTATTTAACTGAGAATCGCAACCAAATTTTATTTATGAAAAATATTCAAAAATGTACTTAAAGTTTTTTTGTCATTTACTTACAATAAAAAGAATTTAAATCATCATTAAAGTCATATTTATTTAACCCAATTTTCGTTATCGTTTCCGTGACCCATTTAATTTTTTATTCGGTTAAAATAGTTATTATTTAGAGATAAAAATCTGCATACAAGAACAAAGATTTTCAGCTTGGCCGGAGGAACGAGGCAGATTTCTTAAGAATTAATATTGCTTTTTCCTATAAAACTATAGACAATAGTACCTCTGTTATTATTATAATATACAATATTTTTATGAATATCGAACTATAGACAATAGTATCTCTGTTATTATTATAATATAAAATATTTTTATGAATATTGAAGAGAAAAGGTCTGAAATCTCTCCCCGTTTAATCGCCTCACGTGACACCAGGATCAGTTCTATAATAATAATTATAATAAAAAAAAATGTTCGAACCGCTCTCGTTGATTAACAAACAAACTAACTATTTCGGACCTTTAAAAACAAATCGCCGGGTCCTAAATTTGGAGTTTGAATGACGAATTATTAAAATATAATCTTCTATTACCTCATGTTTCTCACGAAGACACAACGCGGTCTGCGGTAAGTGTAGGATTTTCTCTCGCCATTATTTTCATCATTAACCACGTCCATATCGTCCAACGTCATAGTTATAATATTATGTTATCGATTTTTATTTATTTTCGTAAAAACAGCGGTTAGAATAAATATGTAGGAAATAGTATTATTCACCGTCACTGACAATTAAAATAATATTATTCGAGTTGTATGTGTTTTTGACTATATCAGAATTATCGGATTAATATTATAACAAAATACTCTGATATAAAATAATATAATTCGAAAGAAAAAAATAAATTTCACAACTGATTGCCACGAAATCGATAATAAATGGTTTTCGAAACGTCGTCGTCTCCGTCACGACGAACATTTTTTTGATTAGCGCGCGTAAAATCGATTACTCCCCGGCGGCAGTCGGACTGTAATATTGTGCGACGAGTGTGCCGGCCGAACTTTTCGTTATAACTACTCGAAGCACCGGCCCACGGTTAACAAAAACACAATATTATTATTATTATCTTTATAAACGAATAAAAATAATCATATCGACTCATACGTTGATAACGCTAATGCAATGGTCATTAACATTTTGCGGTTCGTTGTCCGTTCGTCGAGATAACAACCGACTGCCGGCGGTCGATCTCACTCCAGCTCTCGCCATAAAAACGATAAACACAGGAAAATGTTCATAAACGCTAATAATACGCGACAGTACTCTAAATTCAAACACATACTTCAAACCTAAACCGCAGCCCCGTTGAAAACCACCGTACTGCTATTAGGTTGATACCTATACACTAATAATTAATATTATTATTATCGTCGCAGCGTGTAATAAAATAATCATCCATCGATACACCTAATTATAATAATAATAGTATTTAATTTATAATCAATAATGTTATTTTTATTCCGTTCGGGTATTATGTGCGCCTTTTCATTACACGAATCGAACAAACTGCACACTGCATGACTGGGATAAGCTTGGCGCATAGCATAAATGATAATTCGTCGCATAATTGAATTGGTCTGCGATTTTTTTTTCTCATACCTACTTACTATATCGTATTGATTTTAATATGTGTATAAGCTGAGGACGATGTAGCCGATTTATTTTTCTCAAAATCTACTATATACCAGAATTCGTGGTTGGTCATACGTGAAGTAGATATATTATAGATAATTCCCGTTCCAATGGCACATCTATGATTTGTATACCCTAGGGTAAAACAAATTATCTCTCTCCCCTACACCTCCATCTCATTTACTTTAGGTAACCCGTACTTAAATATTTTCTTTATTTTTTTCACTACAACTTAGCTTACTCTTTCCACTTAAAATTGCCAGCTAAAATCGTTTAAATTATAGCCACCTTTGGGCTAAAATGTATACCAGAAATACCAGAAATATTGCTCCAATTGAAAAATAGCAAGGATCCATTTCGGTTCTTTTTACATATAGCCATTAACAAAGAAAGTCGTTTTTTGATATCTAAAGTATTTTTCATTGTAATTTTGAAAACCTATATAGACTTAAATGTAATATTGCACAGAACAATTTATTTCAAAAAACAGTTCATCGTGGGACACTCTGTATACTATCTCGGATATAACCAAAAATAGTTAAATAATAACAATACTACCATGTGTATGTTTTTACTCTCTATACTGTATAGTCGGCGTATAACACCGTGAGCTAGCTGTAGCCACTGTTGTAAATTTAGAAATTTATTAAGTACTATTGGTTATAAATCGTAAACCATTAATTAAATTATTATCGTTATAGTTATACATATGGTTAAATAGTTAACTGCTTTTACTAATGAAATCACACGGTACAATCTACGGAAGTCTAGGAATAGACTAGTTTAAAATTTGTAAAATGTACCTACAATGTTTTATACTAAAATACCATGGAAGATGGTATACCCACCCCTTAAATTAAGTGTCGCAGCGGCCACATCTAATACATAAATTCGGGACCACTGCGTCGTAATAATATTATTATAAAGTGTTTACGAAACAATTTTATATTTACACGATTATTTTGTCTATGTTTATAATTAGGTAAGTTATAATATACAATTTTGGTTATAATCATTTAATTTTAATAAGATAAATCGGAATTATTGGAATTCCTGAACCATCTCACGGGTCTTTTCGAGTGGGACCCAGTATTTATATATGTATGAATTTCAATTGAATATGTACAAAATATTATTAAAATATTTCATTTATAAAGTGACGTAAGAAATGCGATGAAAAATAAATACTTAATACATACTTAGCACGACAGGTGGACCATTATTGTAGGTGAGGAATTTGGAAAAAAAGAGAGGAAATTTAATGTACCTATATCTGTATGTAATGATAAACTATTGATAAGGAAAAAACGATTTTGAACAGAGTTTGGTTAATACTGTTGCCTAGTCGACAATATATATATATATATATATAATTAAGTTGTAGTAAAATAATTACATATTATATACCTATTACCGTAATATACCCCAAATAAATCAAATGTCTGTAAATAGCTCACATATGCTATGGCTACAATGTTTTGAACCTTTTAACATGTCTAGAAATTGTAAATTTATGTTTTCTGTCCAAAAAAAATGAATACATAACATTTTGTAAATTTTCCAGTTTTTTCTACTTTTTTTCCATTTATTATGAAAACAGCTGGAAAAATCAAAAAATTACATCTTTAAAATACCACTTCAGTCAAAATTCTTTTCGGAAAAAATACTATAATTGAAAATTGGAGCAAAATGTCTAGTAGAAAAGTTATCCATTGAAATAAAAAAAAAAAAATAAACATCATTATAAAACCAATACATTTTTCGCTCCACTCACAATCTAAAATAAGAATTAACACGTACCTACCCGTTTTCTTTTTCAATTCCTTTAATTTTTTTTTTATTATTTAGACAGTCATATTTATATGTTTGCACTGTAATAATTGTATTGATAATTTGATACAAATGCGTTAATATTCGGTGATGTTTTTTTATTTTAGAAAGTTTACGTTTCTGCTACATAGAACCGCCTATTTGCATAATAATTATCCCGTTCAAAATAAAATAATACTATATAGATGTTATATGACGGAGGGGCGACTTTTCAGAGATTAGCGTCAGTTACGAAAAAAAAAATACTGTGCAAAAAAAAGCACTGTTTCGTTGTTGCTGTAAGCAGATTATGGGAGGCGGGAGAGGTTATGAGGTCGATTGATCTATTGTAATATTATTAGAACTTGGTGGGATGGGCAAGGACGAATGACTGCGGGTTAGCCGACGAACAGTTAAAAATAATTATAAAAGAAATTATTAATTATGTAAACAGTGTGTTTAATCATGCATTCACGCATCAATTCCGATATTATTCATATGAACATAAAAGTCACGACACATTTTGACGAGGTTAACAATATTGAAACATACGAATCACGTGATAATTAATAGGTTTTTAATTTCGGGGCAGATATGAGAAGGGAGGTAAAATTATATCCACGAAGAAAGTAAAAATAAATGTTCCTCTACGAATACACGTAATTCTTATGTCCCCCCTCCCCAAAAAAAACCCGAATAAATATGTTGGTTTATTTCCACATAATATTGTATTATTATGAAATATGTACAAATATATAGTGTACCCGGGCCGTCGGTTCGCCACAGAGATTAACGCGGACAAACGTTACACAAGAAAGGATTTTTCGAAAATTAAACCTCCTCACACGCCGTTTGTTTCCCTTTCAAAAACTGACGTTAGTCCGTCGAGAAAACCTCATTTTAAAACGCGGGATTCGAGAGATTGGGAAACGATTCAGAGGACGTGAATTAGGTTGTGGTGAACGACCATGGATGGGGTTTCTTTTTTCGAAAAGGGGAAGGATAATATTAAGCATAGTAGGGATTTCGGGAGGAAAGGATTCTCGGACCGTTCGACGTCAATGTTTGTCGCCCGATCGCCCACGGAGATTAACCTAAATATAATAGTAATAACGATGATAATAATAATTGCGCGTATATTTGTATACGAGTGTATACGGACACGTGAACGCGAAATGTGATTTACGACCGTGCGGAGTTGGCGCTGAACATCGTCGTCGCCGTCGCCACCGCCACCGCCACTGCCTTTTTCTCGTGTACAATACGAACGGCTTTTTCGAAGCGGTCGCGTATTTTCCGCGGACGAACCAGAGAAATTTCCCGGCCATAAATTTCTGGCGCTCTAGCGCAAATATATAATGTACAGACCCGAACGCGTACACAGCACAATATTATAGAATACTGTGATAAAATATTAAAAGAAAAGAAAAAAAAAAAATGAATATTATACTGCGGAGATGGCGGCAGCAGCTGTTTTCGTATGAAAAAATAAAAACCAATAATCGCCGGACACAATAAATGTATAATGTTTTACTGTTTATATTATTTTCAAATTCGAAAACCCATCGTTTAGCCCGTCGCCACCCTATGTATTCTCCTCCGTTTCGTCTGCCTCTTTTCTTTAGATATTCCACTCTCGTCGGTCTCTGCGGAGATCTCGACTTGTTCGTATGGTCCGTCCTCGCTGTTTTTTCTGGTCTGTCCGGTGATTTTTCGTTATGGTGTTTGCATTCAAACTTATTCATTCTTATCGCTTTATGTTATTCAACTTTTATATATACGTATGCTCTAGCCAGCTCGTTCTCTCCTTTCGAGTGTCCGGATTACGTAGTATTTTCCGAACAGATCCATTATTTCGTTTTTTCTTGTTTCAAATTCACCTGTTTGCTTATTTTTCGTTATATGTTAAACCTAACCTAACTCACGCCGAATCACTCGCATATTATTATCAATGTCATCACACGCTGCCGTTTTATAATTTTCGTTTTCCGTCGCAGCGACGTTCTCCGAAGTTTTTAACGGAAAATATTTATACAATATTCGGATGTAAAGTGATTTGCCTCCTCTATATTCAACATAATATACCTATACCCATATTGCATTATTACACTGGGGAAAAAAAAAAAAAATATATTTAACAATCCTTTGAATAAATATTTGTTATACTCTATTCGTGGACGTCCGTGGACTTAAAAAAATGTTTGATAGATTTTTTATGTTTAAATAACACTATAATTTATTGCGTTTATACTAACATTATTATTCAGGTCTAATAGTTTTAAAATTAAATTTTCACCGTAATAAATAAAAGGGAACTCACAGTGCACGAGATTTTTTTAAATTTTATATAATGATTTAGTAAATTAAAAGCGGTATTTTTGTCTCTGTGTTATTTCGCCTACTTAAATAATTTTGAAAAGACCGATTTATTGGCGGAGGGGGGGAGGCTGAAATTTATCGGCAATACGATAATTAAATTATTCTATCATCTTCTATAAGTGTATCTAATATATGGGTCTCAATTTGATCCCAAGTTTATAATATAGGTAGACATTTTAAACTTAAAACCGTTTCCGTGAGGGGAACTGATTCAGTAACACATTTTGAGAACCCACAACTCGTATTGTACAATATAATAGGTTCTGAAGAAAATTTCACCTATAAACCCGTTATGTTATTATACGCGGCTGCAAATCGTCCGCAAAGTGCAAATAATATATAGGAGCGTCGGGGGAAAAAATAACACCTTTACGATGGGATTTTACGAGTCGTTAGGATTCGTACGAGTTTTTCTTTGTATTTATATAGATACTGTTATTTTTTTTTTGTTTTATTTTTTTTTAGTGTAATGTGCGTGGCGTATGTTGGAATATTGCGTGGGAGGGGAAAATCGTTTTGCGGTGGAGGGGATGGAAAGAATAACATCATCTCGGAGAAGAGAATCGAGCTCCGGTCTCGTATTTACGCCTATATGTAATAATATTATAGGCATTCTCGCGGTTTTCGCACGCGCTATTACTTTGTCGAAATGAGAAAAAATAAAAATAAAAAACATAAACAGCGACCTTAAATAAAACCCCTCGGCGTGTTCGGTGCAGATTTCGGTTTTTTCGCATCGTGTTATCGTCTCAAACGACAACGGCGATGAGAATACGAAAATTCAGACGCGACCGAGTGTGAACGATTTCAAAAAAGAAACAGTTTGTTGCAACTTGGAATTATTTGAGGACACTCGAGGACAGTAAATATACAAGTTGGGAGATCGGATCGGCTGCATGCGAGTTGGGTTCTGGACCCTAGTGGTTTTGATACTACTAGTTGGACCCCAATAAATGCCGGGTACTATACTGGTTGGGTCCCTGTTTTCGGTAGGTAATATAATAGTTGGGCCCGAACGACTAAAAGCTATGCAAACCATTTTCCTTTTTATTTTTACAGAGTTAGAGGACTTATAGTCTTTTTTTCCATTGTTTTTTTCTGTCATTTAATCCTTCTTATACATTTTTTGTTTTTGTAAAATACAATTTTATTTCGTTTTTTCTGAGCTTCTCATTTTAATGTAAGTTCCTATTCGGGTCCTTTTTAAAACTTTTATCAACTGGTAGATATTAGGAAAAATATATTATGTTTTACTTGTTTAAACTTCTAAACTATTAAATTAATAATTAATATTAATGTTACGGTATCAGATGACTAGTAAACTACCTATGTAAATCCGCGGTACCCAACTGGAATGCACCGATCGGGTCACGTGAATGTTTATAACGGGGGCGGCTGACCTCGAATAATCGCTGGAACGAAGGCGGGAGACGTTCGATCGAAAGGTTTCCGAATTTTTTCTCCTGAGAACCGCGGAACCCACGACGTCGATATGGTTCCGAATTCGGGCGCCGGCCGGACGCGGTGTAGGACATTGCCGTTGTACGACATGTTACGGGGTAGTGGGGGGGGTTGGTAGTATGGCTGGGGGGGGGAGCTTGAAAGAACATCGAAAAACGATCGAGTCAAATAGGAAATTTAAACGTAACAACATAATCGGTGTGCGCGCGGCGGACGCGGTACGACGAGGTGACCGCGGCGGCGAGTTCGTTAAACACGCGGGGTGGGTACAACGCGTCACGAAATCCGAACGCGTCCCGGCCCGGCGCGGCGGTGGCGGCGTAGTCGTGCCGCGTAAATAGTTAATGGGGGACCCGTATTGACCCAGCTGAACGGCGAACCCGCGAGCCAATAATTTACCGTTCCGTGTGTGGTGTGTGTGTGTATGTGTGTGTGTTCGCGAGTATCTCTCTTTATCGTCCTCCCCCCCCTCCGATCATAAGTACGCCGCTACTGCGACCCCCCTCCCCGTTCCCCACCACCAGTCAACGATGCAACCGAAATATTATTAATCACCGGCGTCGGTTATTATTGTTTGTGATTATTAGCGATGCGGATTCCGTCGACTTATAGCCCACTAAAGGATCCCGCCGTCTGCAGTATTTTGTTTTTGGTTTTATATTTTTCTTCTTTTTTTTTGTTATTTGTTAAACTTTACTTTATCCATTTTCGGTCTAATTACGGGACACGTCTTCGGCGCCGAGTTCGTCGCGATAACAGGTGTAGTATACAGGGCGCCTTACAATGTTATCCTTATGCCCGAATAATCCTGTCAATATTTTTCTTTTTTTTTTTTTCAATTGAATTTTGCGCGAGGTGAACACATACGTAGAGGAAAATTACATTTTCCTTTTCCTCCCTTAATTATTGAAAATATAAAATAAAATAATGACACGTTACGTAATAAGGAATCACAATCAGCTCGGTAATTATTCTTATCTTCTATTGAATATTAATTATTTTAACGCCAAATTACTATATGAAACTATTGATCGGATATTAATGTAAAATGTGACACTCAAGTGTTAATAATAATATCGTTTACAAAATGGCTACATCTAACAAAACCCGGTCGAAAAGAGAAATATTGACAAGGTTATTAGCATGAGGATAACACTGTAGAACATAGGCCTGAATAGCGTTAGTGACGTATTATGGAGGTATCCGTAGAACCGTTATCGTTCATTCCTATACAGAAATACTACAAGTATTTGCTCAACACAATATAGGCTTAATAGAGATATGGAAATGAATTCCTTATCAGAAATCAAATATAAATAACAATTGATATATTATAAAATAAATATTTATGAGCATGAAGTGTTATATTGATTTAATTTTTTTTTACTTTAAAAAGAAACAAATCGATTAATTTGTTTAGCCTTTGAAAAAACCAAAAATAAAAATTGCATAATTATAATAAACAACAAAATACTGTTTACAGCCAGCTAAAAATAATAAGAAAGTCTAAAATATTTTAATAGGTTAGGAGCATATTGCAACTATACAACCTTAACGGAAATACAATACACAACATAAATTTAATTTGCTTCATCTTATAAAATTATAATTACAGAAACCTAATTTTCATAAAATTCACTTAATACTATATGTACACGTAAATATTCAAAAAAATATACAAATTTTACGAGACTTGTAAAACCGTTTGAAATGAGGGATCAGTCAATTTAAAGAACGATAGGTATACAAAATTAACGATGTGAACGGTGAATTCAACGACCTCACAACCCATTGTTATAATAAGTCGACGGTCTTCATAGCGCTGAACTATTAACCAGTTTGACGGCCGTATTTCGGTAGTATTATATCAAAAAGACAAATAAATAGCGTAAACGTAAAGTGATATTATTAACAACGCGATAAAACGAATAGGCAGGCGCATGTACGAAAATTGCCTAATAACAGTACATATCATCACAACGCACGGAAAAAACGATATAAAATAATTTTGTTTTGGTTTCAATTACGTTTTTAACAATAATAATGGCCGAAATGAGCCTAAAACAAATGAAATTGTTATGCGATAGCGGTTGAAGTCTCAGAAACCCCGACGGTCGGATACTGACATGGAGTGAAAACCTCCTAGGACCCCTGGGTCGATGGGGAGTATTTCCCGATAAATCTATTTTTAATCCACCGAATCGGACATTGGAATTCTATCGAACTAATATTTCCCGGCGTTCCTTACGTTCCCAACGAAATCCGTTGTCAGAGAGCGAAATGGAAAATAATAACAAACGTACTACACTCGTAAAGTTAGCCCCTCGAGTGGAGGCGGTATCTCGAAAAACCTAAACGGGAGGAATTCGTCGAAATTCGGCCTCTCTCGGCCCGTCATCGGTTACCGGCCAAAATTCATCGACCTCCTGTCTCATTCGGTGGGGACATTACCGATACGTTCATTTCTAGATCACCCCTCGATCAAATATTCGCATTTTGTGTAATACAAACGACAATTTCCGACCGAACGCGCGCACCTCTATGATCCAATTTCGACGGACGTTAAACGAAAACGCGTAGCTCGCAATGAATAATATGCTCAATACTGTGTGATTCTTTCTCGTTGTTAACCGGAGAATTTTCACTCGATATACGAACACGAAATCCGTTCAAGATTTACACGTAATAATTGAAACGCGCAGTTAACGAGTATAGTGGATCCGCCACGATTTTCAAACGTCGAACAGTAATTTCAGTCGTTTCAGTTTCGAGTAATTTTTAAGATTCCAAGACGCAGTGGGGGATGTTTTTAGTAAACAATTTGTATGCCAGGAATCTCGACATTCCCGAAAATGTCAAGAGACTTCGTTTTGTTGCATTTTAAATTTTGTCGGTGATTATGAAAGTTATTATAATTTTTTTTTTTTTTTTGATTTCCTGATCAGTAATATTGGGCAATACCGAGAAAAAACTTAGAAGAACGGAATTGTTTCCAAGAATAGCGGTTCATTTTTTGTTTTCATTTTATTTGTAATTCGTTTCAAAATATTAATAATGACCAGATAATTTCACAGGAAACTTATATCGGACTTTTACAGACGCGGTAAGATTTTTAAAAACATTAGAGTTTTTTTTTAAGTTTTTTATAAGCAATATTAAGCAATATAGGGTTTTATTTTTATTTGACAGTTACATTGTGAATAAAATTATTTAACAAAACCGATACACTTGAACATAAGGCTTATTATAAGTCATACTTAGCAGTTTAAAAAAAATGTTGAGGGAAATGTAGTAGTGTTTTTTTTTTCATAATCTTTATAAGATTACAATTATTATAATGTTTTTGAATGTCTATAACAGAACATCGTTTGGCGTTTTCAGCAACGGTTCAGCGTTTCTCAAAAAAAATGTAAATCAAATAACTTTATTTATCCTGCCTTATGAACTCTTTATTTTAAATTAGAGCGTAGCGAGGAATGTATTGATTTTACAATGTTGTTTATTTTAATTTTATTTTCTGTGGAAAGCTTGTCTACCTGGAACCTCGCTCTGATTTTCAAGTGAAGTGACTTTATTTGAAAGGAAATATTTAAGAGTTACTATTAGTTAGGTTATTTTATTTTATTTTTTTTTTGATTTTTCAAGCGGTTTTTATAATAATCGGGAAAAACTGGGGGGAGGGGGGAAATAAGAAAATCGGTAAAATGAACTTCGCTTGGAATGGCTTTTCGTTAGCAATGGTTCATCATCACGTACAGTTTCAAATTAAATTTTCCTGTATATCATACCTTCCTAACTTCTCACACATATAACGGTATGATCCACCAGTCGTCCGAAGTGTGTCTGTCTTTTTTATATTTTAATTTTTTAGCCGGTTTATTCGGGGCCGTTTTTATAAGGTTTTTTCAGCGAATTTTTAGCGTGTCAAAACATTCGCAGACCTAATGATTATATTATAATGTATAATTTTATTGTTATAATAATCATAACGATAATAATGAATAAAATATTATATGCGCGTGACTTATTATAATATTATCGTTATTTTTAAAGCCTAACACGGTAGGCATTGTACGAAATATTATGTATTTATTTTTATGGTTTTTTCCTCACGGTTAACTTTTTTTTTCGGAGGTTTTTTTTTTTTTTTAACTCATTCGGAACACGTAACACGCTCCCACGCGTATATATTATTATCTATTATGCATGCGGAAAATAGATAATATACCCGAACGGGGCGCATCGTGCGTATAATAATGTGTTTTATTCAACCGCCGCCGCCGTGTGTATACATATGTGTGTTTTAACGTCCACCACAAATACACTGACCCTACAGATATACAGGGTGTCCTAAACAGTGTTAACCTTCGGTTAATAACTCTGTCGATATAAATTTTTTTTTTTTTTCAATCGAATTTCATGTTAAGTGAACACTGCATACTATAATATGTAGAGAAAAATTAAATTTGTATTTTTATCCATTAATTAATGAAAAAAAATGATTTTTTATTGTATACATTTTTAAAATGTTTAAAATATTCAAAATAGACATTTCGTCAAAAGATATTTTTCTAAACATTTTAACGTAACGTACAATACATTCAATGAATCATACGTTACGAGAAATTTTTAAGACGGTTGTGTTCTCATTATTTGATGAAAGAGTAAACAATAAAACTAAAATAATGATGACAAAAAAAATATTGAATCAAGTAATTCAAGACGGAGATTCGCAAAACGAAGATGATACTCCAAAAAAATTAATATTAAAAAAAGAGATTTTGAAACAGTTTTTAGAAGACGATGATAATAACATTTTAGTTAAGCTTATTGGTGATAAATCAATGAAGTTTTTTGNTCATAAGAAACTTAAAAATCGTAAACGACTCTGCTGAAAGGAACATACAATTGATGGAAGAGTTTAATGATAAAATTACAAAAGATGAAACCCAAAAACAGTTTTTATTAAAGGTAAATATTAAAACCATTTTCTAGATAAGTAATATGTAAACAAAATTAAAGGAAGGTAATTATTTTTTTTATTATAGACCGTTCAAGATTACCGTAAAAAATATCCCAAAAATGCTACATTGGAAGTCATGAAGAAATCATTTAACGATTATTGAACAGTAGTTTGATAAGTATAAATCTAAATTGTATGTTAATATCTTATTTAAAAATATTTAATCATGTACCGATCAATAAAATATAAAGTATATTTCCAAAATAACATTTTCATAAAACATGAACTTCAACGTATATGTTTTATTTCACGGTTAAGCATTAATTTTATGAATAAATATAAAGATACATTATTTTTATGGAAATAAATTGACCTACAATAATTATTCTATACAATTTTTTGTAAAATAAAATTTTAAGTAGTTATGCAACAAACCGTGACCTTTTACGTTTTTTCATAAAACTTTGAGCTTAAGTCGCCATATGTAAACTATGTTTGATCGAGCTCAAACTTTACAGACTCTAATAATAGATGTATTGGAACAAATTTCCCGCCGCCGCCCTTCAAAATTTGAAAAATAATTATCTTTCTATATAATTAACTGGCACCCTAATATTCATATACTATCAATTGTCTTCAAAGCCGTAAAAGGCGATTTAATTTTTCTCTACATAATAATGAGTACTCCTCGCTCAAAACCTGCTTGAAAAAAAACATGAACATTGGCAGAATTATTAGCATATAAGGATAACGCTGTAAGACATCCTGTGTATATACGCAAATAAAGCCAATTCAATACATGGCCGCACACGCACAGTGACATCCTGATAGGTCGTTTTTTTTTTTTTTTTATGTGTACATTGTGTAATAAAACTATAACTATTGCAATACCAGAGGCGGGTACACTGTGCATAGAGTGTCAGAAGAAAAAGATATAATATTCTACGAAAACACGACGGTAAGAAAAAAAAACACGAAACGAAATATTATACTAATACGTCGTTATTTTTCAGTGGGACGAGCGTGGAAGAATTAATGTTAAAATATCAAACAATAGAGAAAAAATATTGTTTTCTTTTTTATCGGTTTTTCCACCGAAAATAGACACTGCAGTGCATGCATATTATTAGGTATACTTTCGGACACATCTACGGAGTGCTTCATCCGAACTCAAGATTACTAGAGATTATTGTCATTGGGCACTAGGGATGAGCAGTTAAAGGAATTGCATATTTTTGTCTATGTCTTCTATTTATAGCTAACTAAGTTAAAATCTATTATATAAACTAGAGGGTCCGTATGTGTTTTTTTTTTTTTGCATATTTTGGTCATTTTTTTTTTAAGAATATAGCATATTTAATAATATTTTTTGTGCGAAGAAACGCATATTTAGTTAAATTGTCTTTATTTTTAATGAAATTTATCCTATAAAACAATAATTGAACACAAAATCTGTAGTTTTAACAACCTAGCGTTTAAACCTAAAATGTAAAACGTATCAATTAATACGTATGGTATTATTCGTTTATTATCGAATGGTACATAAATTGAGAAAACATATTTTCAGGCATGACGAATGAATAATAATAAAATTCGATTGTGCTGCTATATATTACTAAATTACGGATCGGAGAGTAAATTTTTATTGTACATTTTTTTATGCGTATTTTTGGCATATTATCGTCAATTTTTTTTTTATTTTCCATATTTCGCAAATTTGTGTCCTCCTATAACTACTTTCTCGTCCCCAGTCGTCGTCTGTCGTTTGACGGTTTTACCGATTTCTGACATAGAACGCTATTAAAACGGACCGTCAATATTACGTACCGTCGAATCGACACGCCGCCGGAGTCGTAAACAATGCATAATATACAGACGACGTCCGAGCGGGAAACGCATGCGTCGTTAACACACCGTGCCGAGCGCATTATACCGAAACTGGCCGCGACAACATTAAAACGGGACGCATTTTAAACGGCCGCCGACGCCGTCGCCGTCGCAGTCGTCGCCGGCCGGAAAAATACGACGCCGCGCAGCGCGCACGCACGCGTTACGGACCGTGTACGATAATAACACGCGCCGCGGTGGAAATCGCGGGACCTCGTGAACACCCGGCGCGCCGTCTTCGCAGGAGGTGTGGGGGGGGGGTTGGGGTACCGGTCAAAAGTTATTATTTTTTTCCGTACGAGGTTGTTTTTTTTTTTTTTTGTGTCATTATTTCGGCACGATTAAAATAGACTTTCCGATAGCCGTGCCGGTTTTATAAGGCGGCGCAGTGTCCGACACGCGGTTGGGTGAGCGTAACGATACCGCGGCGCCGGAGTAGCGATATGAAATAATAAAACGATCGATTCACGCGTTGCGCGATACTCTCACGTTCCGCGGTTCGGCCGTTCGCTCTATAATAATAGAGGGGATTTTTTTTTTCGGGGTGAAGCACGTTCGGAGCAAGAACGATTGGGCCACTAATAAAGCGGCAATCCGTTCGGACCGGGATTTATTTGTCCGGGAGTCCGTTTGGACCAGTACTTTTACATTTCCATAAAGACTTGCTAAAAAAACGTTCAGTTAAACTGATGTAAGGAAATTTCTGGTCCAAGCGGACTGTATAAAAGTAGTATTTTTTTTTAACCCAAAACGGGTGTTGAAAATCGGTCCAAACGGATTGTGTTTCAAAAATATTTGTCCAAACAGGTCCCGTCCTTTTTTCGGTGTAGCGGTCGTGCGTCTAGATTTTTTTGTCCATTTCAGATTTAGAGGCGAGTAAATGTGTTATAGTTTGTATAATTTACTGTACCGATTCGAGGAAAACCAGGAGAAATATTGCGGCACGTCCAAGCCCAGAAATTTAGAGTCCCCACAGGAGGCTGATAATTGTTTGTATATGTTTGTATACATAATGTTTACTAATCAATATGATTTTACGCAAAAGAAAAATATTAAATAATAGTATATAGAAATCATATACTCGTAAGGTCTCTATTGAAATCCATGGGTATTATTTTGATAAAAATAATATATTATTTGAACGAGGTAACTAGCAGTTTTCACTATGTATAACATACATAAAATAAAATCATAACAAGAGGAAAACATTTCAAGTATCTTGGAGCGTGGGTGAATGAACACGCGAATAGTCATGAGGAAATAAGAGAAATATTGATAACAGCATATAGATGCTGTTTTGGATTATCAACATTGTTCAAATCAAAATTACTCTTAAGAAGATCAAAGATAAGGTCGTGCAAAGTTTCTAAATTAGACCCATAGTCTATGCACGTTATATGCGTGTGAGACATGGACAAACACTAAATCGGTTGAGAACAAATTGGATGTGTTTAAAAAGAAAATATCGCGAACAATTGTTGGATTAAAAAAGAATGATGAAGGTGAACTTGAAGTTAGTATAAATGAAGAATTAAGAAGATTATTTGATAAAGCCAAAATTATAGGAATCATGAAGTCTAGTACAATAGGATGGAACGGCCATGTATGGAGATCGGAAGGAATAATGGGCAACACAATAATATGGAAACCGAACATAAAAAGGGCGGCCCAGACAACGGTATACCGAAAAAATTAACGAAGACTATTAGGATGGTTGGTGTGGAAAATGCGAAGGAAACGCCAAGGGACTGAGAAAGACGAAGGGACTTTGTTGCAATGGACCTTAATGATTTCTAAGATGCCTAAGAAAAATAAGGATATCATAATACGAATCATCAAGCAACGAAAATATATTAAAATATCAACATATAAAGTTATAATGGTGAAATTCAGATATAAAGAATAAACTGTGGCAAAAACTGAGGACCCGGGTGTCTGATTGTCCGGTGGCTATGCCTCTCCCTGGATCCTCCCTTAATCCGGGCTTAGATATGTAAAGAATATTGGGAAATGCTGGTCAGCGAGTATTATAATTAATAATAACTTCTGGGTTGTTTAAAGTCCGCTTCGCCGCTGAGGCGATTATATTATAGCTAATCACTCTAATCGATTTAAACCTAAAAGGACAAAAATCGTATACAAATTGTGTTTTCGGATTTAAATTTTAAAAGAGGTTAGCGTGTGAACAATTTTCAAAAATATACTTCAGGTGTGCTGACTTTAATTCCTTTTGTAAATATTTTCAATTAACTAAATATTTTCAGCGTATTCCACAATAAAGAACCGGACGAATTGTAATACATTTTTAAAATTAAAACACGTCAAACTCAATTCGTATATAGTTTTGTCCAGATTTTTTGGCTAAAACGTCATATTCGTCGATAAAAAAAAACCGTATCCGTTGCCTTTCAATGAGTATTGGATAGTAAATTAGTGGAAAAGTCTTACTAATAAGGTTATTGTAGAAATAATTTTAGAAATAAATTTTAAATTTTATGGAATTGGAGAAAATTTAAAAAACCTACACTGCAGAGTAACGAATCAACTTAAAGTAAAATATTATTAAAAACGAAATTATTAACGCGCCGTTTTAATAATACTTTTTTGTCCGCAAAACTCTAAAAACGAGACACCGCATCAATCATCTTATTTTAATTTATAATAAAAAATGAAAAAAAAAACCACTGGAGATTTTATATGGTTTCGAAAGTTTTAATAAACCATAATATAAGTATAATATTATTTTTCTGACTGGACTTAAAAAAAAAAAGCGACACTCACGCGTTTATATCGGCAACCAGGTTTTTATATAATTTGATATTATAATAGTTTTCGATTCTAAAAAATTGTATGCATACGAAGTCGAGTTTGATCAACCGCGAGGTCGGCAGTCTATTTCCTCCCATACGGTCATCAACTGAATACAATTATTTTTATTCAGTTTCGTCGAACAGGGTCTAGTGTACTTGGGAGTTGTTGCGATGAGGAAGATTTTGTACCCGTAAACATCGATTTATGTAAAGTGCCCGTCAGTTATTATAAATTTGACCGATATTACGAATACGAATTAATGTATATGTCGAAGTCCATCTGGAAAATTAGTCTTTTTGAAAAAAGACTAGGCTCTTTGCAATGGGGTAGCCCGTTTGCGAACTACTTATTATTTTTCTAAATGGTCTACTGGTTTTCAGGCGTATTGCATACAGGCTAACAGCAGTTAGGCCTTTTAAAAACTACAATCATTATACCATAGTAAAAACCATCGTTACTTATTTTATTTTAAGAATAATTTATTACTTTTACAAAAAAAAAAAGATCAATAGAATTATTATAACATGTAAACTGAATAAGTATATATTATTATATAGTATATTACAGAAAATATAAAAAATATATTTTATTCAATTTTAATTTATAAATATAAATAAAAAATATAACAAGAAAAAACACATGTAACAATAAATAAATATATAATATATTTTCTTTTTTGTTAGTAATGTAAAATAAAAATAGTAATACAATAGTTAAAAACTTTAAAACAATCAAAACTTCACCGATATTAATCATTTATATACAGTCTATTAAATAAATATAATGCTATATAATAAGTACCATACGTATTCAGGCCATTCAGTTTACATTTTATAATAATTATATTGGTCTTTTTTTATTGTAAAAGTAATAAATTATTCTTAAAATAAAATAAGTAAAATAGCTGTTACTATATTATAATTATTGTAGTTCTTAAAAGGCGTAACTGCTCTTAGTCTATATGCAATAAGTCTGAAAAACAGTAGGCTGTTTGAAAAAATAATAAGTAGTTCGCAAACGGGCTACCCCATTACAAAGAGCCTAATATTTTAGAAAAAAAAATAATTTTCCATATAACCTACGACATGTATATTCAATCGAAACATAATGACAAAATAATAATTTCAACGACATGTCGTCTCGTTTGGGGTTTGTAAAAAAATCGATCAATTCTACGATTCGGCCGACTATAATAATATTTTAAATAAAAACTTCATGAATTATGATTCTACGATAGGCGATTTGATTAAATTCGTGTCTGCGAACCATTTATCTACCAGAAATCTCGTTCTAATCGAAAAGTAACCAAAGACCCTTATTTTTGTTTGAATTTTAGATCTCGTTGGTGCATTAAAGAATTAATTTTTTAATTTTTTAATAGGTTTTCATAATTATTGAGAAAACTTAATAAAAACCCTGCTCTTTTCTAGACGTGTTAAAATGTTGATACCATTCTTGCGATTTTCGAGCAATTTATTAGAATTTGACTTATTGAGCTTCCTCGTTTTAAATCGATAGGCAGTCATTAAATGGCCAACATTGAACATTTAACACAAGATTCATTATAGTAAATTATATTTAAAGGAAATTTAAGCGATATGCAGTAATTTTTTTTATAAGTATATGTTAGGATCAAATTCAATAGAAAATCGTAAAAAATTACAGCCTTTCAAAACATAATATATAATTGAACTTCGTTCGGAATCGTTTTTCGTTAAAAATAATTTAGCTTTGCTTACAGATATAAATTAAATAATGTTATGTATCTTCCTTTTTGACTTTTTTTTTTACAGTAGGTACGTTTTATAAAGTTGTCGTCAGTAAAACACAAAATCCAAACATTTTTACGAATAATTATTTTATTCGAAACTTTAAAACGGAATTTGTGTCACACTATATATCATACGAACTCAAACAGTATGACGGACGATGCGAAACGGCGACGTACAGTCGCCTACGAGTGGCTCAAGTATTGACGACGAAGGCGCCGTCCGTCCGTCGAAAAGTTTTCGCACGCGACAAACACGTCTGTGAATTTGATCATATGGACTATAAATATATTCCAAAAAAATAAAACATATTCAAAAAAAAAACACAACAATAAACCACTGCAATCAAAAAAAAAAAAACAATTTTGTTCGATTAAACAAGTTTTGGTAAATTGAAACATTTTGTTAATCTTCTGGCTATAAAATTGTCCGTGTTACTTTCATCTCAAATTAAACAATCGTTTATCAAGTTACTCGGGTAAAATATGTGAGCATTTTTGCAAGCTCAAAACAATTATATTACCATAAAACCAATGAAAAATTAAAAGAATTATAAATAATTCAAATACTCCAGAACTGTTTACAGAAAGAGGCTAATATAAAATAATATATTCGGCGAAACCGTCAGATCGCTAAAATTATTTTTTTACCGAATGGTAAGTAAAAAAACAGAATTGAATTGAATATAATCAAGATTTTCGACGGGTTTTTCTAATTATTAAGTTAACTACAAGGAAAATGAAAATATGACCTCCGTGATGCATATATAAACTGAAATCAATAAACGCAGACGTGCGACAAACTTCATAATTTTTTTCTTTTCTGATATTTTTAGTGTGACTTTCGTCATAAAATTTGTTCAGTCATGTAAACGATTCTCAAACACGTGACGAATAAAGATACGCGTGTTTCGTGTACAATTGATATTTCAGTGTAGACTACCGACTTCGTCATATAGCATAAAAACGAAAGTCAATGATTATGTTTCTATAAAATATTCTCGTATTTATAGTCATACGCAGATCGATGAAATCATAAGTGTGGTCATAAATTCATGACAAAATAGATCATAGTTTTCGATACGTACACCCCTCTCCAATTTCACGTCACGTCATCTTTATCGTTTATAGTTATCCGATTCTTTTTGGTGAACATTTTCATTGTCGCGTTACAATAAAATAATCAACCACAATCAGAAGTGATGGAGAACTAGGTTGGTGTAGGGGCGACGCATAAACAAAACGATAAATAACGTGTAACACAACGTGATCATACCTGTTTATTTTATCACGAGTGCGTACCCCGCCTCCCCGGGATTATCCGTAATAGTATGTATAATCGAAAACTATATTCTCTCAAAAATACGTGCAAACCCTATAGAACTAAATTATGTGTACCAGAAAATAAAAAATCTTGTATGATATAGAAACATTTGTTTCACACGGAATTCTATAAGTACAGTAAAAAAAAAAGAGCTATCCTAGTATAATGGGGACAGTTACTGTTTTAAGTAATTTAATGTATATTTGTAAGCAACGATTAACTATTACTAATGAAAAAACAATTCTAAGAGGAGTTCGTATGATATAGAGTTGCTTTGTCAAAAATATATAATATGTCATTATAATAAAATAACTACACAAGCAATATATTATTCTTTTATATTTGTTTAAATATTGTACCTATTTTCCCGGTTTTTCCCATTTATTGGGAAAACTCTTGGCAAATAAAAAAATTACCTAAGTTGTTCACAAGATTAAGAAAAGTCATATTGATTTTTTACTAATACCTACATTTTGAACATTTCCCCATTTTTCCTACATTTTTTCCTGGTGTTTTCCATTTGTTGAGATCAAGAATCGACAAAATCAAAAAATGCCCTAGTCGAATTTCCTTTAAGTAAAAGTGATATCATTGTAAATTGGATGAAATTTGATGGTAGAAAAGTTGTCAATAAAAAAAAATAAAAATTATAAAAAATTAAAGATCATTGTAAAACCAATAAATTCCGAACTCCACCCAGAATCTAAAATAGACAAATATTAAATTTTTTTGTTCAGTAAAAAAAAAAAATTAAATGTCTAAAATATTTCAAACGAACTCGATGATTTTCAATTTATACGTAATCGTGTATATAGCATAACGTAGTATAAATACATTTCGAGCGTTTAAACAATTATTATTTTCGATGAGAACTTTTTAAAAATAATTTTTAATATAATCATAATTGTAGGTCATAGAACAATACGTTACCGACAGTTAAAAATAATAATTATTAAAAAAAAAAAACAGACAAATTGTTAAATTTATGAGATAATAATTATTTCATATAATATTCGCTTGGAACTAATCCAAAATTTTTAATTTATTATAAAGACCTGGCCAAATAAACGATGGAACATTTTCTCCTGGAAAAATGAGTCATAAATCTGAAGATTTTTGAAAAAATATGTATAATAATCGTCGGGACTAAGTTTACTACGTGATTTTCCATGAGCGGAGATAACTTTTAGGGAATTCAGTAAATTATCGACAAAGAAAGTATACAAATATTTAGTGACATATGCAGAGGGGGGAAATATAGGGGCTTTATCCCCCATACCAGCTTAAACATACAAAATAATATCAGTAATTTAATATTGAAATGCATATATTTCAGCAAAGTTAGGTGAAAAAGTTTGATTAGAAAATGGCTTTTAAATTACAAATTCCCATAGTCGGGTTGATCAAAGAAGACGATTTTACGATTCTTATTTTGTGCATCCCCTCTCATTGAAAATTCCTGGGCAGGTCACTGCGGATATTTAATTATTATCGATTAAAAAAATTAATACACATATATTATTGATCTGCCGAGGATTACTAACATTGTGAGGTATGAATAATCATTGACATAACTCCATAACTCTAAAAAATAAATTCAAATACAACTTATTAAAGGGGCTTAAATAATATGTATTAGATCATAAAGTGCGGTGCAAGTTGAATTTCCTTCTTAAAAATAACACATTATATTAAAATACTTATTTGATGAAACGCTAAGTTTTACTGACAAGCAATAATACTATTATTAATAGTATTTGTATGATAGACATAGTGTTATGATTATCATAATCATTGGTATTATCAGTTTAATTCTTTTTCGAATTATGAATAATTATTGTGTGTTTGTATTTGTCTATGATACTGCTTGTTGTGCACATACGGCTTTATAAACTCTGTATAGGTATCCCTGCAAAAATTGTTTGTATAAAATATTTTGATATTTTAGGTTTCGTTTATTTCTCTAAACGCGTTTCGTAATACTATTTCAATAATGAACCCGTACATTTGTTATGCTGTTGAATGCCGCCGTTTTAAATTCATACAGCATAATAAAATTGACGTATAATAAACCGAAAACGACCACAATTAATCGACTCGAGTCCTTTATCATATTACTGGTCCAATTTACTTTATGGTCACGTCAATACGTTAGTAAGTTATTGTTATACGTTATATAACATTATGGTAACTGATTGTTTACATTATGTACGAATAAATGGCAAATAAATAGTCATTAAAATATCATATGACGTGCGAGTAAGTATAATTTACGAGTATTATAAACCTTTCATACGACAGCAAACTGGGATACAAAGTTTTCGACACGCGCGTGCTGCACAAAAATCGCTGACCGATGACGTACGAAATAGTTTCGTTAATATGATATTATTGTACTCGAAAACTCAAACGGTAGTTTATTCATTAAGAGGATGTTGTACCCACATGCGCTGTATCCGCATTACATAGCAAATTAGCATTTAGCAGCGACAATTCTGTGCTGTTCACATCGCTTGTTCACATACTCGTTATATCTCGCTTAAAAATCAGAATATCATAAAACACCTATACAGTTGCATAGGTCACAATCTTATCTGAAAGTTTCATTCTAATACTGAAACCATCAGCTGAAATGAGCTGATACTGAGAGCTGTACTGAGTTTTCTAATTTGCCACGTCGTATATTTGTAAGACGGAATCAAAACATGCAGGTACAATATCTTATTAAACAAATAAACCGATAATTTTCGAGTTCGACAATGGATCGGTATAGATTATGGAATATGTGTTTTTGATTTTCAAATAATAATAATTTTGTGCAACATGTTCAGATATAATAAATAATCTTAGGATTCATAAATAATTCCAATAGGATAGTACGTTGTCCAAAGAATGGACAACGATAAGAACAATGATAAGGAAATTTTAGACTAGGCGGCTCACAGCAACGCTAACTTCAAAACAAATCCAAAACGTATAAATCAAATACCAGCTGCTCCGAAGAATAAGTAAGTATTCTAAGTGAAAACTTAAAGTCTATAATCGTTGGAAAACCATATCAGGTAGAAATAAAAAATTGCAATTCGGGTACGTTACGTTTTAAAGAAAAAAATCAAAACATTAAAGTATTATGATGTTTCAAGTGAAGAAGGTTGGCAATAGTGAAAAATTGTAGATACCTAGGCGCATATTATTTTTCCGGCAACTGTAACTCTCTGGTAATAGTGGGGTGAGAGCGGGATAGGTTGATAATGAAGAAAAATCGATGTCAATAAAAACAATTTTGAAACGATTAAACAAAACATAATTGGTTTTATTTGCACGAAAAAAAGCAAAAATAATAAATTAAATTGCAAACTCGATACAGTTGGTATAATGAAAGACAGTATATAGTCCTTTATATTAAGAGACTAATGTTTGCATCAAACATTAGTCATAACGTCATCACATATATATAGTAATGTTTATGCAGTTAAAGGAGACGTTTGTTTTTTAATTAGCTTTCTTTTTAATAATAATTAATGGTTTACAACTTTATAAGTATGTTTTATTTTTATTATTATTAATTAAATACCCACGAGTTTTATATTTTCAAAAATAATAATAATCAAACTGACAAAAATTGCTATGTTATTAATTATGTGGTTTGTACACATACACAAAAAAAACACGACACATTTTAATTTTTCATTTAAAAGAAATAAAAACTGAAATTATATAGAGAGTTTTCAAACTCGGACAATTAATGAACACATTTCTTACTAAACCTGATATTATATTACTTACAAGAGACTTTTCACGGATATTCAATTATGGAAAATGCCAATGGCCTACCTCGTGAAGGATAGCCAAGATGTCTTTAGTCAATCCCCCCCCAGCCGTATTAAAAATATAAACTATATTCAGCGTTGAATTTTATTTTTGAAATTAAACAGACCTAAATAATCGTTAATTGTTTCCAAAATTAAAAACACAATAAGCTCTATTTACATTCACGTTTGTTTTATAGATAGGTACCTAATATATTTAGAAAATATTTTTTCCTTGATTTTTTTTATAATTATACTATGTTTAGCCACATCTTTAATCATTTTAAAGTGAATAAATAATGGTCGATCTAAATGATTACTAGCAAAAAAAAATAATTATAACCTTTAATAAAAGTCACTATGGTTAGGTATGGTCTTTTGCAGCAGTTATTGTAGAGTTTACACAGAATAGAACACCGAAATAAGTGTTTTCTCTCTATATATAAGCCGTCATGAACTTCGGAGTTTATTAACAAAAGCACGATGAAACTTTCATCATAATTAATAGTATAGCTAGGTATATACCATCCTAAACTCCGCTCAACAATGTCATTATTTTTCACATTTTATTGCATTCACTATAATGCTTCACCAGTTTAATAATAATAATTTTAGTATAGTGACTGTTATTTAGTATCTATTGAATTACTAGTCGCCATTTATTAAATATCACTGTTTCTGTTTTAATATCAGTGTTTGTAATTTTTTTTTTAAACAGACATGCATTCCCAATCACATTCTTGAGTTAAAAAAAGAAATGCGTTGACATTCGCCATTCGAAATTTTCATAATGAATGCATTGGCATTCATATATTCACATTCATTAACATTTAAAATTAATTTTAATTGCACTTAAAAAAAAAAAATTGTATTTTTACAAATTCCACAATAAAATTGAACTCGAAACGTATGAAAAAAAAAAAAAAAAAAAATGAAAACATAAAGCTTTTGTTGTGCCACAGCATGTAACTTATGATGAACCACATTTCAAATTTTTAACATTTATACATACCAATAAAATCGTATCCACATAAAACCAAACAAGTTTACAAAAATCATTATAAATAACTTTATATATATATATATATATATATATACAATTTGGCACTCAATTTCCGTATTCTAGTATATATATTATTCTTGTATATTAAATTCAAAATATTCAAGGCATGAGAAGGTACGTAGCATAAAATGAAAAAAAAAACCCTACCACTATGATCTGTTTATACACAGATATAATATACCCATCGATATGAACAATTCGTGTCAAAGGGCCGTAGGGAATTTGTTCAAGTTACAAAAAAAAAATAAATAAAAAAAAAAACTTCATTAAATTGGAAATCCGACCGGCATTTATTTTTTATTCGGCTGAAAGTCCGCGATTTCACAATCGTCGTATTCGAATTGAAACGATGATGATGATGGTTATGAGATGACGATAATGATGATGATATAATTTCGAAAATAAGTTAATCCTCCTACCCAACCCAAAAACGCCTACACACACAACTTTAACCACTGATTACATTATTTTGTTTGCGAGTGTAAAAAAAAAAAACCCAAAGAGTTGAATAGTATTCGCATCGTTCATATTAATTCTTTTTCTGTCCCTCCTTATCGTACCTATAGAATATATATATAATACATACGGACTGAATATTATTATGATGTTAATGCCTGTGCTGTATACGCAGCGCATACGTATAGTCCCCGTGGACTGAAATCTGATACTTTTTTTATTATCCCATATTACCCGTATGTCCGCAATGCGATCATCGCGCTCGGCCGATATAGTATTTGATTTGTGACCGCGCTGAACACAAGCGAGCGGGTATGTTATTGTGCAAAGTCGACAAAACCTCTGCGAAAAGAGACGAATTGGGTCGACTCGGAACGCCTATATTATTATAGCAGATATATTCTGCATAATATTATGAAAAAAAAAAAAAATTATATATATACGACCTATGCTCGGCTAAACGATCCCGATAAGGTTCAAAATCAATGTTTGCGGTGTGCAATATTATAAGGACGATAATAATTTTTTCTCGGAGCGTATATTATTATAATATGGATTTCGTAAAGGAATTATCGTTCGGATAGCGAAAACGGACAACGAAACAATAAATTACAGGGGGAAAAGGATCCGATACTCGATAGGCGGAAATTTGAAAAGATATATAGGACATAGTATATATTTAGAGTGATGAAATTTGTTTAACTGTATGTGTACGCAACGATAAATTATTTCAAATTAAAAACCATTTTAAATGAAGTTTGGCTAAATATATTTCGGTATGTCTACTATAGATAAACGTCAACACGAATACAAACAATAGAATGTACGGAAAAAGTGTCTCATAACAAAAATATTTGTTATCATTTTACACTCGTTTTTTTATCGTCCAAAAAACCGGACTATTATTATTACCTAAGATGATAGACTGACAAAATATTTGTTTTTATTCGGGGCGGTCTTTCAAATTTTATTTCTTGAAGTGTAATAATACCGTTTTATAATTTCACGAAAAAATAAAATAAAATTACTATTTCACAAGCAATGATTTTAGGCAAATAACGCAGTTTGTATGTATTTTATTTATTTATTTTTTTTTTACAGTTCAAATTAACGCCAAACAAAAAATGGCACAAAGGTAAATCCTCGAAATGTAATAAGAAAAAAAATAAGATCCTTTAGTTTAAAATCAATATTGACAAAGATATTGTTAAGTTGTTACCTGTGAAACGCAAAAGATTATAAAAATTGTACAGGTATTTTAAACATTATGTATATTTTTATGTTTTTCAGCTAATAACTTTGTCAATATTGATTTTCTCCTTTCTAACCATAGGACCTTATTTGTTTCTTATTAAATTTTGATGGTTCACTCTGATGCTTTTTTTTTTTTCAGTGATAATTTAAACCGTAGTAAATAATAAAATACGTAGAAATTGGTTTATTCACCTAAAATCGCAGCTCGCGAACTGCAGGAAATAAGATTCGATGATATTGTTATACCCGTACAAATAAAATTTAAAGATACGCTCACGACAAAAGGAAACTTTTTTTTACATCCACATTGTTGTAGATTTACGTTGGTATTTACGATAATACAATAAGAGCAGCAGTTGATAATGGATTTTTCATAGGTATTTATCACGAAACGAAATATAAAAATAAACAAATATATTATATGCTTTAATATTATATAATAAATGGTATGATTGTAATTGACTTTTATGTTCGTGAGTTACTCAACGATAAAAAAAAAAAACAAAAAACATTATAAAAAGACGTATACGATTATTAGAAAAAATACGAAATCATTTAGTGATCGACTTATTGGTCACCCCTAACAAAAGACATTCGTTGTCCCGGAAAGTATTTCTTTTTTTTTACAACAATGTTATAGTTAATATTCTAGTCGAACTAGTATTGTTAATTATTTATACACGAGTATCAAATATTATGGCTGCATTCATACAAGCTAATATTAAAAATAAAAATAAAATATTATCAAGTATTATTTAACGAATTTAAAAATGTCCTGTTAACTATCTACGAACCGAAATGTTTTTAGAATTTATTTAGCTTTCTGTGCACGAGTACACCGGGTTACTAGATTATTTCACAATTATATACAGTCGGAACTTTGGGCCTTCCTAACGTGTTGTTTAACCACGTATTTTTTGCAAAGATTTTCGAAAGGAAGCGACACCGTACTGCGTATCCTAAGGGCTGCGTATAGGCAATTTTCATGCAATTTTTAAACCGAAATAGTCGAAAATCTTTATACCAATTCAAAAAATTATCCATTTTAAAAGAAAAAACTATGTTTTTTATTTTTTTTTGGTCCACCCTAATGCGCTTTATGTACGTAATGTGACGTATCTACCTAATACGCGTGTAGTATTACGCAGTTAGCCGTTTTATTAATTTATTCACGACGGAAATAACAATATAATAATAACAATATGCAAAATCTAACAACCGTATTAAGCACGTATATTATTATAATTTTATATCAAATACGTATATATAATATTATGTTTATGTACGTATTATGGTACGCACGAAAATAATAATATATGGGTCATGTGAAAGACCTCATTATGGTCATGTCGCGTACAGCAGCGTATATAGTGGAAACTTATTAAAAAAAAAAAAGACGTGAAATTCTTTTGTTTCTTCACCCCCCACACCCCCATTCAAAAATCGATTAGGTACATAAAAAATTAAAACGCATTCTTTATTGCCGTCGTCGTCGTCGGTCGGTCGGTCGGAATATATACGCGACATTTTAAGCCTCTCTCCACGGTATTAACGATCGAGTGTGCGCGGCTTTTGCGGACGGGGTGAAACGCGGACGGGTCTCGGTATAAAGTGTAAGTATATATATATATATATATATGCGCTCATTAATAATTTATAAAAATATATCTAAAAGCCTAATACTCCTGTGCGGTTTGAAGTATGTGTGTGCAGCACTCGCTATATACATATATATCACATGTAATATAATATATTACATGTGAAAAGTATTCAACGAGAACTATATCGCGTGTATCGCGTATATTATATTATTATTATGTACACGCGGATATACAGGGTGATCGACAAGACGCAAGTCCCTTGCGTTTTCTCTGTTCCGGACGTTTTACGATTGTACAGACGAACCGTTACGGATTTATATGGCACGACAAACTGTACGACACTGTGCCACAGCTATCAGCTACGACAGACGGTCGTATACGCGAGTGAAACGCGGTCGCTGCATACCGAAGGAAATAGCAAACGCCTAATAATTACCACCTTCGAAAAGAAGGTGCTGTGAGAAACGGGTTTGGCGTTAGGGGTGGACGACTATGGTCTACGCCTGCTTTAAGTGGAGCGTATAAACGATAATAATTGTACTTGATCAATTGGGAGGAGGGGACATGAAAAAACATGATTCTGCCCAGGGTTCTAATATATATATATATAGCACTGGGCACTGCTGAAAAACATATACGACCCAAAATATTATAAAACGCAGAGTTGTGAACCTATGATGAGAGAAGAAAAAAAAAATCAAGAACTACAAGAGTTATATAACAGGTCAAATATCATATTGAATATAAAAAACAAACGTCTAGAATGGTTCGGTCATGTCTGGAGAGCGGATGGACAATTGATGAAAGAGGTTTTAGTTAACAAAATAAACATAAAAACGTCCATTAGGAAGACCAAGGACCTGACGGATGGATGTTGTAGCTTAAGACATCAAACATATAAAAGAAAACTCGACTTATGACGAGGCGTACGATAGAGAGAAATGGAAAGGTTTTGTGATGGTAGCGATGGCTATTCAACGGGCAATCAGCTGAAGGAAAAAAAAATAGCGCGTCGAACACTGTTGTTGTGGATCGAAGTTGTTTACGTAGGGTTAAACTACTTCTTACAAAAATGGCCCAAGAAATAATTATTCTATCACCCCCCTTCAAAAGTTATAAGGCGTCCCCATTTTTGTTCATTGCTTTCTATCGCCAATGCTTTCCCATAGGAGTGTACTCACTGATGACAGTTCATTACGTCTGACCAATAGCCCGTGTTCTACTGAGGCCTTTGACAGCATATTACAGGCCCCTAAAACAACCTAATGCGATTCTTGACGGCATACTGAAGGCTCTTCGATAACATAGGAACAATGACCCTTCGATAGCGCAGAGAAACCTTTCGGTAGCGTACATCGACCCTCCAATAGCGTAAAGCGACCCCTGACAGCGTATTTCCAGCCCTTCAAATACTATTCGACAGCTTAACAGAACAACATAATCATATCTCGAGTTGCATTAGACTTGTTATGTTGCTTATTCGAGTTATTGATTTCGATCATATGTTTTGTGAAAGGCCATAAAATTCACGATTTAAAAATAATAAATTTTATAAATTTATCAGTAATGCCTCCGTTTATTCTAATCTATTAAACTCCTGGGAAATTTAAAAAAAAAAAACGATCATTTCTAAGTTGTCAAATTGTAAAAATTCCTTGAAGAAAAAGTGCTATACTTAAATATTTGGAGAGGAATTTCTGGTAGAAAAGTTGTTCACAAAAAAATAATTTATGTAAATAAAAAAAAACATCATTGTAAAACCAATACACACTTCTCGCTTCGCTCAGAATCTAAAATAAGATCGACACGGAATAACGGATATGTAATATTTTTGAGCTATTTTTTGTTTAAACTATAAAAAAAAAAAAAAAATTGACAAACGTTAATACTTTCCGAGATAATGACGGCCTTGGAGAGGATTTATCACCTTGTATTTTATATATAGCATCGAAGTGTAGACATAATAGTTGTACTACCTCGGCGGACTGCATTAGGTCGCACAATACCGTATATAATATAACCTAAGGTTTAAACATTGTTATAATTGGGGATGACAATTTACGCATCGCTCATGTAAACTGTATAATTGATAATGGTTATTAGGTAAATAACGTACAAACTATACCTACTGGCTATCCATTGTGTTTAAACGGAGATAAAACCGGGGGGGGGGGGTATTGAATAGGAAGATATGAAATTGTAATAATTCGTGTGTTCCTCGTTAAAAAATTTTACTCATCTGATGTTCAATCTGACCGGACATCGGATTGATATTGGAGGAATACTGTTTTTGTTAAATTTGTTAGCATTATAGCCTGCGTTATCAACATATTATCAGAGAACCATCATTATTTCGCACTTTCAGCGATTTTATTTACAAACCACATAACTAAAGAGTAAAAATGGATAACACTATAACAACGTTGTCTCAATTAAAACTACATAAAAATAACAACAACAAAATAAATGTTAAGATGTGCCTTGCGTTATTGGTAAACAAATACTAATTGGAAATTGATCTGACAAAATATGTATTCTTAGTTAAACAATTAGTTAAGTTTGAAAATTGAAATTAGAGTAAGGTCTAAGAACACAACGGGTGAAGTAGAAGTTTGTAGGGTGAATTAGGTAGGTAAATTTATTTTATTATCAATATTTATTAATTCATCTATTGATAATAAAACTTATCAATCCATCATCCAATATCTATCAGATTGCTAATCTGATGAATTGAAAATCTAATGATGAGGAACACCTGAATTGTACATAAGTATATTATCATCATAATGGTATGTATCACACGTAAATTTGGTCGAAACGATAATACAGAAGTCATTCGCACCGAATGACACAAATCGAATACGATGAAGTTTTATTATACTATACCGAACTATACGTGACGATCCCGGTGTCACAGTATTTTAATACTCATCAAATTATTAGCCCAGTAGGTATAAATCGCCTCTAGGGAAAATCGCCGTCAGTAGCAGGCGATTTTTACCCCATGTGTATTATTACCTTGGTGGTTAGGAATCGCCAAAATTAATGTAATGATTTGTATTATATTAAAATTCATTAAATACAAATAATAAATTGTATTCATTGTTTGAAAGACGATGTTTCAGATTATATTATAGCAAAACACCTTCCGGCAGGATAAACCCTTGATTAGCCAGCCCGAAGAACACTTAACAGACCACGAACTGGAGTAGGTAGAATAAAAGATAATCCAAAAAAGTGGGGCGTAATACAATGAGACGGCAACCACAATCACAAAATGTGATCGTGGACACGAACATACCATGCAAAACCAATTGATCTGCCCAAACTGCCCTACAACATGCACCACTGCGGATCTCCAAACAGTGACAAAAAATGCAACCAAAGTGGTGAAACATTGGGAAGAAGAAATATAATTATTAGTAACCAACACAGCCAAAAATCACCATATTCACCTACCTAGTTTTAAAATAGCTAACTCATCTGTGATTTATATATATATATTTTATTTGTCTTTAATTTTGACTTTATTCTGACTCATGTTAATGTTTGCATTTATACTTAAATATTCATATGGAAGCTTTTATTCATACAAAATACTTGTGTAAACATGCGGTTGTTTGACACGAACATAATAATAGCACTGAATATTATACAATTACAACTGCGCCGTTCTGATAGAAATCATTTAGTGTTGCGAGAATTATTATTTTACGATAAATTCGATAATAACGCGCGTAATGTGGGCATAATAATATATACGGTATTACGACTGTGAACGTGGGCGACGGCCGGGGGTTGACGGGCCCGCGGCCGAAACGACGCGCACGCGGATAGAGCGCGTCACCCATCGCGGGCCTCCCGACGAAACGGAAAAACCGCCGCCGGTTGCGATTCCGCGTATACCGGCCGGCCGTCTGTAAAAACCGCCGCCGTTGGCGAACAAAAAAAAAATCTTATCGCCGGCGACTGCAGTGCAAAATATCTACCGTATAACGACAAACACTACACGTATTGACAAAAGCTCGTTGAATTTTTCGGGGAACCTATTGGCAGTGTTGCGTTCTATTGCCCTCGGCCTATTGACCCCCTTTGAGCGCACTACGTATTTCTCGAGATGAGATTAAACAGGCGACCATTCGCTGGTAAATAAAACGTCGTCTGATTCGATTTTAATGCGTCGTTAAGAATGCTATCACATTTTACGTTGTATTGGGTACTCACCGAAACCGTATTCCACGGATACCACAACCGCCGCCGCCGCCGCCACCGTAGCCGCCGATTCTTGTCGAACGTTTATCGCAACGACCCGCGACACCGCGTATTCCGTACGCAGTCCGACGCGTTTACCGTTAACGAAAATATTATAACGCGAAGAACAGTTTAAGAACATCGAAAATAACACTCGTTCACGCACGTGCGAACCGTTAAATTATAACGCGCGCACGAGAAAAAAAAACACAATGGCGAGTTTGCGGGCTCGACCGTGTCCCGTCGAAAACTTGAGTGATACGAGCGAAGACAGGGAGTACGTCGACCGCCGCCGGTGTTTCGTGACGAGATTCATCGATGGATTTCCGGGAGCGGCCATCGGGTACGAAACGACGTGGCCAATGGGGGACCGCGGGCCGAACGGTACGCGACGGTTGAACGGGCCTGTCATGCGGTTAGATTAGGTTGGTTCGGCCGGTCGCCAGTGTAAATCGGCCCGGTGAGAAAATTATTGCCACGGGCATAATCGGTCACACTGCAAGTCGCGGATCGAGATCGGGGCCCACGACCGCGGTATGGTTACCAACGGCGTCTTTTCCTACCGAACGTTCCGAAACGGCGGACCACTGCGTCAACGGATGCGTATCTAAAATCGTCGTCGGAAACGGCTGCCGGTATCGCGTTTTCGTGTGCGCGCATGATAATTTTTCGGAATTTGTTTTATTTTTTTAATGTTTCAAAGACCGTGTTCTTTACGGTAAAACTGTGCGATCGCGTAACCACGTCGCCGTAATCGTGCGCCGAGAGCTGAATGATGGCGGTAAACGCAAATTCACGGTGTCGTCGTCGGTGAGTGAGTACGTTATTATATTTAAAACCAAACGGCCGAGGTTTTTATCGGTTTCGACAGTTCCTCCCGAGTCCGTGCCCGACATCGGTAGGCGACCGGGAGGGAGGGTTCAGCAGTATCGCCCCCTCCCCGACCTTTTAATATAGTTAAAAAATAATTTCTACGGTGTGTGGAACGTTGCTGGTAAACTGTGTAGTCTTAAAATTATAACGAACCGATCCGATCCTACGTTGCCGAGTTCCTATAAGCTGGCCTCGGTAATTATACCAAGGTAATTACTATTTTTGTTTTGTCGGTTTGTCTTATCTTTCACTGACAAAACTTTACCGGTGTTTAACATTAGAGCATGCATTGTAGAGTGATATTTAGTTTTTTTCTAAACTGCGCATACCGAAGTTTGCCTTTCCGTTCGACTTACATTGAAATCGTTATAGCCACCCCGGTGTGCTGCGCTATTGACCGGTACTCGTTGCTCGAGGCGGTACGAAATATTATCGTTACGGGTTTTTTTTTTTTTTTTTTTATTATTATTGTAATCGCTTTAATAGACCAAGAGTGGTCAAGTACGTTATAAATACAAATTTTAATAACCGTAACCCGAACGAGAACCACAAATCCCAATATAAAACCCCGGCGTCGGCGTGCTAAACTAATTGGAGACCGCGGTTAAACTACATTTTTTTCGGGGGAAAAATTGATCATCCCTCCCCCAAAAAAAAAAAAACCGACTACTCCGTTGTCCGGGACAACTATGACATCATGTAAAACCGTCTCCATTGCAATGGGATGGTACATGGGCCTTCTCACGAGGTGGATATAGAGGGTGGGACCACCATAGCTTTTTTTTTTAGGTTTCCTGTTTAACCGATATTTAGTGATAACAATCAAATTAATACATATAATCAAAAAACATTTTTTTTTGTCTCGTTATCATTTGCCACAATATTCGTATACAAATTACACCGACCGTGTTTGTATTTTGTGCGTCTACGATTAAGGATTAATGGCTTTATCGCGGTTTTGATTTTATAATCAGCTGAGTTCATATTTATATATTAGATATAAACAGTATATTAATCGCACGACACTACCGCCGAGAAACGATGAAATCGTCAACATATTTGTCCGGGTAGTTATTGCTGTTATCGGTCGTTTTTAGTAAAAAAATTATACAGATTATAGTTTTTCTACGTGCCTATCTAATTAGGTGTTATGAACAATATTAATTATGTAACCTATTTAGTACAGAGTACACAATTCGATTTAATCAACAGTCAATGGTAACATAGCAATGAATACAGGGGAAATGGATCTTGTTAAATAATAATCAGCTCTCCTTTAGGTTTCTAAACATGTTTACTATTATTGCAAGTATAACGGATCAAACATCAAATCCGTTATTGTTTTTACTTAGATCCCGGGCTCCGTCGTTATTGTCATGGCGTCCACGAACACCCGTACGAAATGGTTCCGTATAGAAAAATGGATACGCGGGACAGTTTTATGTTACGCGACTCGATTATAAACGTAAAACTGTGTGCGTGCCGCGTGATGCGGACATTTCTTTTATAAACACGAAAACCGTACTCGTATTGTTTTTCTAGAATTTTTATGTTATCGTAATTGATCCGTTCGGCCAAACAATTTATCCGTAGACAATATTTGAATCGATGCGTTTCGTCCGAACCGTGTTCGCATTCCACGTTTATACAATATTTCGTTAATTCATATTATACATTTATTAGTTCAGCGATTAAACGTCAGCCGGCTGACAAATTATTGCGGGAAAATCAACAGCGGATACATTATACGAACCCGATACATTTGGCATTTCACAGTGATATCTTAAAACGAAAAAAAAATAAAAATAAATGTGAATATCCTTTAAAAATACCATACACCAGAAGAATAACGTACCAATCCATCGTATATTTATTGACGTTTGATTTATGGGCACGTCGTTCGACGATTTTTTTTCTTTTTTTTTTTTTTCTTCAGTTTCTCTAACGGTTCGACTCTGCGACCGGGAATAAATATACGATATAATACAACGTTATATTTAAACTGAAAACGAATTTCGAAAATCGTTGGTTCTTTGATAGTCGTTTCTAATATTGCGTACACCGTAACGACTAGCTGTTGGCTATACCCGCGGTTGGCCCTTCCGAAAAGATAACAACCCCTCGACAAAAGGTCCTAACAATCAATTAGCCTTTGCTGTGTCTATAACGACGACCCTATCGCTCTACACCGCCGCCCCCGTCAGCTGCTCAACAATCAATTGAAACCCTATGCGAATCGCCGTCTCTCCGTTTTTATCCGGCTGACTTTTTCCGGACACTCGACGGATAATAATTATTATTATATTCATTTGTACTTAATAATCGTTTATTATTTTTACAACATCATATTTTCGTCTGTATTATTTTAGCGCTTTGATTTCGAGTTTGAATAATCATTGTTGTAAAATATAAAGACGGGGATGTCGGAACAGAGACAACAACAACAACAAAAACCGTAAACAATTTCAATCTATAATATCTTATAAAATGTATAGACATAATATTATTTCGAGGCATTTAAAATTGAAACACAGATGTTAAAGTTCACTGTATCTTCTATTGTATACGCGCAAAATAATTTTAGAGTACTGCGATGCACGGCGGAATTTTCGGAAACTAAATATTATACTCTAACACTTCACCCAATCGCAAAGCACAATATATTAATCTAAACATGTTTAGGTAAAATTATATTTGACACAATAACGATAACTGATATTAAAACAACTTTATTTTATTTTTACTTTAATAGATTGATTTATTAGCATACCCCACACGCGAAATGTTTAAACCTTTTAAACTCAAGAGGGTTGAAAAACACTTATTTTCGTAAGCTTTTATAGCCCCTTTAAGGTCTTCGATGCTTTGACTTTTCCCACCATTTTGCCCCATTTCACTCTTCTCTAGCGCCGTTCCTCGTGCATACCTGTTAAGGTCCGCTATTAAAATATCCATACGTCTTTGCCGGGACGGCCTCTGGGTCTTGTTCAGTTGATTTTACCTAAAATTACTTGTTAGACAATGCCATTATCCTTATAAATAAATATTTTATCCACTATATATTCGTTTACTTACGACTAAAATGCTTTAATATTGGGTTTTTGTCATTTTTGAAATAGCTGATAGATTAATTATAGTAACCGAATACCGAAATAACCCAATATTACACTAGGTACTATAAACTAATTCCAAAAGATGGCGAAATATGAACATTTGTTGGTGGGCGAAGAGTTAAATATGACTTTTTAGTATTTTAATTATTAAACGATTTATACCAGGTTTTAAATATTATATTAATAAAATTGGCCCGAGTACGTTATTAAATGCAACGCATCGATATTTCATTCAAAGTTCTGAATTCAATTCTTAAATGAAGCCATTTTATAAATTCAACTATAATAGGTAGGCATATTATATAACTATTAAACAATTTCACTACGAACCATTAACACTGTTCGATCGGAGATCGTTTTTCAAAAAGACTCTATGAATATATTTACATATGAATGTATATTCTATAATTTATACACTTATACACAGAGTGGTTACAATAATAGTTATGGGTTTTACGTATTTGGACAATAATATTACAGAGCAAATCGAATTGTGTTAAAAACGCGATAGAAATTATTACAGTCTCGGCATAATATTATTTAATATTATAATATTCAATTTTAAATTTACAAATCGATGGAGTCAGTCTGTGCCTGTTTTATATTATTATCTATGTATATTTATATAGTATATCAGCGTTGTTAAACCGCCGAGCGGTGAATAATTTTGATTGGATCACCCTAATATTAAAAAAAAAAATGTTTTAAAATTAAAACATTTTAAAAAAGACGAGAGGTTTACACAAGCGGTTGAAACTTGACGCTTTTCTCTGAGTGCATTTTATCCGATAAATGACAACACGAAAAATATAATTCCATTTATATGTAAGGAAATACGACTGCTGTAGAATATGTAATAAATTGAAAGCTAATCCGTTTAAAGGAAATTTGGGGGGGCAGTGACCCCCAACGTTAAATTTTAACATTAGTTTAACGCGTGAAAAATTGGGTAAATACTTTTGTTATTGTTAGTTATTTGATTGCGATGATTTATCGATACCTTTAGTACACAATACAATTACCCTATATCTTTGTCAACTTTGAACAGTGGCCTACCGCGTTAATATTACAATGAAGAATGTGTACGAAAAATTAAAATAATTTCGTTTTCAAAATAATAATTTTAGAAATAATAATAATAATAATAATAATATTTTTAAAAAGTGAATACTTTATAGTTCGTCCAAAGATTTTACTGGTCCTATGAAAATAATTTCCAAATATAGTCTTTGTCCAAACATAATATGCATCGAATTGTTTAAGTCGTTACGGTATTATACCTAGGTTTTTTTTTATTTGTATAGCTTGTTATATCTCTATAATTTTTACTGATATATCAGTCGTACATAGTAAATCGAGAGGAATAAACTGTTATACAAGTACGAAAATAATATTAGTATACTCAAATGCGAAAATTAGGTATATCAAGTACATACAATTTATCATCTTAAGACTGAAGAATGGTAATTTTTCAATACATACAAATCGAACATTGCTCGCGTGTTTATAACTTTGTTTTCTTATTATTATTTAATTTCGAATATGATATCCTTAAAATATAACAATTAAAATTACTTCAAAACACCGCGTGCTTACTAGAAACTTAATCAACTCAACTTCAGTACATGTTGTCGTCGTCGTCGTCGTATTCGTTGTTTGAATGAACGATTATATTGTATCCAATATTTACGCTGCTTTAAAATTTCGTTCCGACGACGTTTATTTACCAATGATAAAGTTTCATACATATACATACGAGTATAATCGATTATTTAATATAAAGTCTCGTATCTCCTTCCATTTATTCTCGCCAAGCTAATAAATGAATACGATACATTGAGAACGGGGGGTTTTTTTTTTATTTATTATTATTATTTAAGTGACATAGTGTACGAAGGCGCCTTTACGTATTTCTCTAACAAATATCATATTTTAAAAGTAAAAGATTGGTATATATTATAATATTATAGAATAAAGCGTACGAACAATTTCGTATAACTGCAGCAGTATAAAAACCGATGGTTAAAATTTCTTGCCATATTATAGAATTTACTAATTTCTGTAAATACAGTCTCGATAAAGATTATACGGTAAAAAATGGTGATTTCGTCCGATACTAATAACCATGGGCGCAACAAGAGCCTAAATATTTGGGGTGCTAAAATTATATAACGAAAAATATCCCGTAGGAGCTATGCTCCCACCTTCCCAAATACCATCTCTCAATTATTTATGAATCACAATAACTATTCTAAAATGAAACATATATGCTATATTTAAAACACTTTAATATGTAATATTCAGTAAAATAGTAGGTAAACGCAATAAGTGAACACGGACATTCGATTGAGTAATGAGTAACTCCAACAGTCGACAGTCACGAAATATTTTAAATTAATCGCATGATGAGGTCGATAAAATTTTATAATAAACTCATGAGAGTAATAATAATATTATAGTAATATATTATTATCAGTCCGTCGCCGCACATATCTATAATGTATATAGTGCTTTTTTACGTGACCCCACAGGTATATAAAACAATTAGATATCCCGACTGCTATAGTCTATAGTATATACGTATAAAATAAAGTCGCCAACAAAATGATCGCCAATCGTTATCTAAGACGTCTATGTTTACACATTAAACTGATATGATAAGCGATAAGATACTATTTTGGAACTTTACTATACAATGTACATAATATTTAACCTTTACAGGACATGGGATATTATCACATCGCATATTATAATATTGTTTCTTATCAATACTATAAAAAATAAACATTCACCTCTTAGATAAGGATGGCGGCCATTTTTTTTTGGCGAAAATAATCATACTAAAATCGGCTATTCAGTTGTTTTATACATCTGCGTGTGACTCATTGTCAAAAATAACTCTCAAACAAATGGTTTCTCCGTTACGATATTTAATAAAATATATCATCATATTCATAGATTATATTATATGACATTTGAACAAAATAGTTCTAAATAAAACTTAAAAACATAAAATTGATGGTATTTCTCTGTAACTATTATTATAGTTGGACCTAAAAAAACAAGGGGTGCTAAATTTGAACTCATAGTTGGTAAAGAATCTCTTGCGTCCCCCCAGTCGCATCACTGCTAATGACTGATAGGATACCACATTGCATGTTGCTTAAACAAATTATTCTAATTTCTCTTTGAAGGCCGTAGATTCAAACTCAGGAGACTGCAAGGATTGTAGATTGGTTTTTATTAGATTGACTATTAAATAATTGATTACTCTAATAACAAATAAAATTCCGATAGACATATTAACATAGATATTGAATAAATATTGTTAAAGTTATTTATGACCAAACCAACATTTTTTATCTACTTTTTTTTTTTGTTTCATTTTTTTTTTTTTTCATACAACTTACCTATTAACATCGCATTATGCAGATTGATCGTAATAGTAGTATTATTGCTACTTACTTATAATATAAGTATTATAATAGTATCAACCATGGACATTATTTGAAACAAATATTTTATAATGTTCAACATAGACCTATAAAATTATAAAGATACATATAGGTATAATACATTTATAAAAAATTCTAGCTGTCCCGCGCTCGGTATTGCCAGTGCCGATTTTTCATTATTTTTACCTTTATTCCCGTTTTGCTTTGCCTGTATCAGTTTAATGAAAGGAAAAAGTTGAAAACAGGTTAATGGCAAACTAAAAGTGTTTTAGAATTATGAACATATAATAGTACGGTAGTAGTGTATTATTTTTACTGTATGATGTTTTACGTGTTTTCACTTTTCACTTACCCACCCAGTACAGCGCATAATTTATTGTTTTTTTTTCGATCCATTGTTATCAATTTGGTGCATCCTATTTCAAGCCAATAATAGACCTGCAGAGAGTCAGATAGACTCTTTATTTTATGTTTTTATAGTTTTTATAGCATTTTTATTTTTATCTATTATTTATTTATTTTTTTTTCATTTCATCCGTGTAAATAAAGTAACCCATAATTCAACAAAAGTAAATTCATTTTCATACCGAGAATACCTAAGAATCTATCACCCCTTTCTAGGTCATTAATCGACTATTCTAAATTTTTCATTCAAATTTATTTAAACTAAATACTCCATCTATTTACGGAATTTTTAATATAAGTTCTCATTTGAAGAACCGAAATTGGTATCGCCTCACGAAACTCCTTAAATATTATGAAAAATCTAAGTACTCGAAAATATTATCTTTAACTACACTTGAAAATTCCAAAAATCAGAATTTGAATACTTGCAAAATGTGACCAAAATTAATATGGGGTGAACACGCTTAATGAATCACTCTGTATATGTATATAAATATTATATTATTATTATTTGGTAATATATATAAAAAAAAAAAAAAATTGTTCAAACGCCAAAATTGCTTGGTAACATTTTATTAACATTGCGTAAGTACCTAACCTATATATTATTACAGTATGGTTAATGGAATTAGTAAATAATCGTGTGCCCACGCATAAAAGAAAATGGATAAACGGGAATTAAAAAAAAAAAAAAAAAAAAAAAANATGAAAAATCTAAGTATTCGAAAATATTATCTTTAACTACACTTGAAAATTCCAAAAATCAGAATTTTAATACTTGCATGTGACCAAAATTAATATGGGGTGAACACGCTTAATGAATCACTCTGTATATGTATATAAATATTATATTATTATTATTTTGGTAATATATAAAAAAAAAAAAAAAAAAAAAACAACGCGATATCTAACGTCGCGCAATCCAATTATCTAATTAATAGGAAATTCTTTCCGTTTTGTTGTCGGGCAGACGGGTATTGGTGGGAACGCGCGCGCGTTATAACGTATTTGAAGTCGGACGAAATTAAACTTAAACTTTCAATTACAACGTCACAATAATGGTAATCCATTGCGTTATTCGCCGGGCCGTGTAAAACGAAAAAATATATACCGTATTGGTAACTTTCGAACGGTAATATTGCGAACACGCACGTCAAATGGTCATAGTGATTATTATACTTTCGTTGCGCTTATTTATACGATTCCGGCAGAGGTACGTATAGTACCTGCGCGGCTATATCACGTTTTTTAATTTTCGGATCGCGGCGCGTATACCCACCGGCAGGTACCGTCCCGAGCGCCCGGTTTCGAAACTTTTCGTTAATTAATTAACGATCGGGTACCTGTACGCAATTATTATACCCGTTGCGGTTACTATTCGCGGACAGATAGTGCGTTATCAAACGAGAATTGTATTGTACCGTATGTATATATATATATACATATACCAACGGTTCGGATCGATTGCACCGTATATACCGCACAGAAAACTACGGTTTTAACCGCGTTCGTGTAAACAACGCAATGACACGCGATGCCGTTATTACATTGATTGACGGGCGAAAATTGTATTATTCCTCCCCGTCGTACGGTGTACAGAAACAACAAACAATTATTATTATTATTATTATTGTCGTTGTCGCCGTCGTTACAAAATATTAAAGACAAATATTATATAGGTACGTCATCGCGACGTATATAGAATTTAATTTCGCGATCCATTAGATTGTACAATGACCGTGTAGTGCTGTGTTATAGTTATACACCTACACCGCGGATCAGGAGTTCGAACGAAATAAAAATAATGCAGTAAAGCGCTGTATTGATGGTGTTTATAATGAATATTTTGGGGTTGCGAAAAAGAAATTAGATAAAAGGAATCGACACGCAGACGAAAATAGTGGTTCGTCTAATTTACAAACTTTACATAAATCAGATAAATCAATTTAATGGTGAAATAAGATGAAGACAAATTACCCGGATGAATAGAAATAATTATATTTCGTACGTCAAGGATAAAAACAAAATCTGATTTAAGTTATTCAATTAATTTCAACCTAATTTTAATTGTAAAGCAAATGGAAACAGTTTTAACACTTCTTCTTGTTCTTTGGGCATAACTACTTTTTGAAAGTTTTGGTCGCCAAAACTACATAACGCCAACTATCCCTGACATGAACTAGGACCCTTCAGTTCACCACACCCAAACGTTTCAAATTATCCCTTACACCATCCAAATATCTTTTCCTGGGTCTGCTAAGAGGGGTTTTTTCCTTGAGATACCCATTCGAGAGCTGCACTTTCCTTCCGACGCATAATGTGTCCATGCTAGTGAATCTACTGGCCTCTAATAAAATTCGGTTCAGTTCATTCTTTCAATTGTACTCATTGAGGTCCAGGCCTCACACCCATACGTTAGTGTTGGTCAGATAATAGCCACATAAAGCCTACTATTTGTTCCTTTTGAAAATATCTTAGAGTTAAAGAATTTCCTTAGAATGTAAAAAGTTTTCCCAGCTTTATTCCGACAGATGTTTATTTCTTTTTTCTAGTAATTTATTGTACTTAGCGCTGCATCTAATTATTTAAAATTGTCACTTTTTCGAATACACATCCTTCACATTCTTTGGAGTCCTCCAGATTCTTATCCACTGTCAAAATTTTATTATAATTGATCTGTAGATCGTCGTTACTTGCTTCCTTTTCTTATAGTCTTGCTAAATTGCTAATGTCTTTGAGTTGTTCACCTATAACGTCTAAATCATCTACTAAGAAGAGGATTCGTTAGGTGCTATGTTTAATCGATAAGCCACTTCACTTCGCTGAAGCTCTCTTACCACCTTTTCCAACGCTACGTTAAACAGAATTGAAGAGACCGCGCCTCCTTGTTTTAGACCCGTTTCAATATTTAAAAAAAGATAAAATATATACAATATTAAACAAACATTATTAAAAAAAATAAAATATGCTGCATGTGTTATGCAATTATTTTACTGTAATAATATGAAAAAGCAACACTATCAACCGAAATCTGCTCATAATTTTTTTTTTCGTTAAAAATGGTTAATTGCTGCTTACAAGTATACATAAAATAACCTATAACAGTGGCTGCACCCGTCTTATTTGTCCTAGGACAGCTATTTCAACTTATTTTTTTATAAAAGTAAATGTCGCAACGGCATTCGAAAAATATTCAACTACATTCAAATACAATACGAGTTAGTAACATGCCATAAAATTGTTAACAATTAATTTATTATTTTTATTATATTTGTAGTATTTTAATTTTTTTTCATAAAAATATTATCCAGCGTAATCAATGTACCATTGAATTATATATCTTTTTAGACCTGCGCAATACAGGTATTGAATAAAGGTAATGTTTCAAATTCGGTGCAAAATTGTAATATCCCAATTGACGAACACCGGTTTCGTTCCACTTTCTGAAAGGCGGCCCCATTTAGGAGGGTAAGCCGAGCTGGGGCTACAATGCTTATGTGATCCCCCTGTTCGACAGAGCCCATAATAAGGGGGTGGAAATGAAAAAATAAGGTATATTCAAACCGCCTAGTTTTTAATAATATAATAATAGTAATAATACATACAAAAACGGACGACGATTAATAATGAAAACGTGGTCGGTCAAATAATACTTAAATTATTTAACATTATGTACATAATTGATTATATATATATATATATCAACAAAGAATAATGATAATATACACAGGGTGATTCATTTTACGTAAACTGCTCATTATTTCGTAAAGTATTGACTTAAAAAAAAAAAACGATACCATTTTTTGATGACCAATCACGAAACAAGCAGCTCTATAATTTTGTACACCATTATTTTTTTATATTTTTTTAAGAAGGAAAATGACTATCTTAATTTTTTTTTTTAAAAAAAATCCCCGAATATAACGAATATTAGTTTAAATAATGAATGTTAATATTGACTTTTTGATTTCCATCAATTCGTTAATCGGGATATTCCATGTTTAAGTTTATATTGGGAGGATTAATGGGACACTATTCAAATACCAAGAGCTATTACACAAACGATGCTCTAATACTCTTTTCCTACCTAAACTCAAAAGTGGAATATCTCGTCAATGGGTTGACAGAAATCATTATTTTCAAAACCAGCATTTAATTAAACTATTACCACAAGTATTGATGGATATTTTAATGTAGAATATCATTAAAAAATCAAAATTAAATCGTTTCATTCCAAAAATACTGGAAATGTAATATTTTAGAGCTGCTTGTTTTTTTAAATTATTGAACAGTTTGTTTTCGTACAATACCTATATTTTGTGAAATGGTGAATGTTTTATGCTAAATGAATCACTCTATATACCTGTATTTCGAACGAAAATCTTTTTCCAATTGTATTTATATTCATTTGTATATAGTTTTTACTTATCGACCTTATCAAAAACACTTTTCAAAATATTCAGAGGCAGACATGCCTACTGTCCCAGAGATTACGCATGGTGAACCCCTTTTAGATCGATTCCCAACAATTTATAATTACCAGGAAAAAAATTAAATTTTTGCCTATATTTTTTTTTTTAAAATTTGTTTTATGAATTCGAACTTAAACTGTATATAAAAAAAATGATTGTGAAGTTACGTTCAGGTTTTTGTTTTACCATTATAAGTACAACTTTACTTATGAAGAACTTAGTATCAAATATGTTATTATTTATATAAATCGATGACGTTTTTTTATCCGCATAAAACCAAACAAGTTTTCGATAATTTTAAATTATGAATTTTAATTTTCGTAATAAATGAGATGTAGTAATGAGATGATAATAATGTATTATTTTCGAATCGTAAATATTACGTCCTTTCAAAAATGTATAACTTTTTATACTTTCGTTATTTGATTAAGTACCTAACATCATTTATAAATGATTATAATTATAATTTTCAAAAAGTCAAGGATTGGTCATTAGTACGGCTATACGACTGTAAAAATTTTACAAAAAAAAAAACTAACTTAACATGAATTAATTATAGTAATTAAAACTCTTTTCAAGTTAACGTATTGTTATTAAATTAAAATAATTTATATAATAATTAATTTTTAACGTGTCAACTCGTTCACTTTTTGTTTTCTGTCGACGTAACGTTAGGTACTGATTGTGAAATATTACTCATCGACCGGGTTTTGTCGGTTTTGTCAATATACCTATTGAATATGCTTCGTGAATAAATATAAAAAATAATAAAATGTCCGGTAACGTATTATTGTGCGCGTGTGACAAAACGCTATACGGATTATAATAATATAATTAGGTACCATTAATTTGCTTACATATCCTACAAACGCGTACAAAAGAAAACTCGAAAGTTTTTAATGCGAAAAGTTAGAAAGACCGCACTCTATACAAAACGGTATGAAACGCGTTATAGAATTTCCCCCGTTTATTCCATTCGGTACGTTATATTATACATGAAGTGTGCATGCATAATAGGAGCGGTATCTTTTTAAAATTTCGATGTAAGTATGATCATACACACGCATAAGTATCGCGTTAAAAATGTTAATGGTTGTTCTTTTTCAACGGTTTTTTATTTATAGGCATTTCGAGTTTAAAGGGGCGCGGACAAGCGGTACAACAATCCGCTGCAATCACGCGTTAAGACAATTTGTATTCCTCAATATTATCGGTATAAAACCTTAACAGAAAAAGAAAAGCCACTGGTGCAGCCACTATTGTTGGTAATTTAATGTCTATCTGTAAGCAACCATTGCTAACGAAAAAACGGTTCTGAGCGGCGTTTGGTTGATAGTGTGGCTTTTTCAAAAATACATGTGTCATATTACTATGGTAAAATAATTACATAGGTATTATATATTTTCTTTAATCGTATTTCTTAAATATTATACCTATTTTTCCGTTTTTCCTGGTTTTTCCAATTTATTGGGAAAACCAAAAAATGACCTGTTTTAAGTACTTCCCCATTAAGATTTATTTTTAGACAAACTGCTACGCATAAGAAGATAAGATTTCTGGTTGAAAAGTTATGCACAGATAAAAAAAAATAAACATCTTTTTAAAACCATACGTTTCTTCGTTCCACTTAGAATCTAAAACCAATATCGGTATTATTCATCCAAACCCGAAACGGAAGGAAAAACGTAGCCGCGTATAGTGAAATCGAAAATTGTATTTAATTCCGGGACGAAAATATTGGAATCGAATATTCTGTCACAAAATTATTTGAACACGAGTATTCGAGCACTTAACAAGACGACGCAGTATAATAGTAAACACGTTTATAATGTTACGCGTAAAAATGGAAATATTCCTTTAGTGGTTTATGAATAATTACGTCGTGCCACGGCGCGTGTCTTTTATATTAATTATTATTATTCTACAATTCATATTTATACATATATACATATAAATTAATTTATTAAAACCGCACCCATGCGCTTCCATCAAATTATAATTTCTCATGGCGATTATTATCTGTACCGTACACATAGATATTTATAGTATATTGCCATGTATTACGTGTGTGAGGAGTATAACAATTTGAATAATAGACGTGTTTTTATTAGTTTTCCGTTCGGCTTTTATTGAGAATAACAAAAAAGAATTCGTTTGTAATCACACATCGAATATTTGGCAAAAAATATCGCTGACCTAATCGACGTTCGTTGAAAGTGTTAAGCGTACTTTAATTATAATATGTATTATATTAATAACCATGTGCCAGTGGCGTGTCAACGAAATTTTAATAGATATCAAAATATGGGTGTAAGACAGTGCAGATATATATTTAGTAGTGCAATACGAATTATACGTGTGAAATAATTAACTATGTTATAAACAGAGAATTTTAATAAAAAAGGACATTTTAATAAGTCATAATAATTATTCATAACAATTAATATTTAATAATAGATTAGATTTTGAAAAAAATAATAGCATTTAGACTTTAGAGTTTAGACACTACCATAGATAAATACTCAAATAAAAAAAAAAAATAATAGCATTTAGACTTTAGAGTTTAGACACTACCATAGATAAATACTCAAATAAAAAAAAAAAATAATGTTGTTGTATAAAATATAAAACAAAAAAAATTATAAACAATTAGTACACTTGCTTAAAGTAAAAATGCGGAAAAATAGGTGTAAGCCAAAATAATAACAATGAAATATGTTTGGGATATAAGCCGTTTCACCTTCACGTGGTGCACTCTGGGTAACTCTAAACGAACTGGGTCGCTTTTAGACCACGTAAAATATATGCACTTTCTTCTTGGAACGCTGTCGGGTGATTCTTATCCCGGACACTCTCGATACATTATATTTGGGTCGTTTCGGAACGCGTTCGGAGAATAACCGTCCGTTGTGTTCGCCTCTGTACGTTTAAAATTCAAAAGCTATGTGGCCTTAAAGCTTTTTTAGAATACGAAATTAACCGTAGGTATGGACGTATTATAGTTATACACAGATATTTACCCGAAAATCAAAAGATAAACCTGAACGGTTAAAACGACGAATAAACCTCTGGAATAACAAACGAATTCAATGTTGAACGGATTTCCCTGGAATTCAATACTTATGCCGAATCGGGCGTATCGCATTTGATTTGAAATAAAATTATTCATTTTAACACAAAATGCAAAAACGCCTTTGCGTAAACAAGTACCTGCTCTATAATATTACATACCTATATACATATATAATTCAGCTTTTTAAATCACCTTCGAATACCGCAGCACTCAGTAAAACTCGTTATCGGTATTTGCATATTTGTACGGGTATTCTGTCAAACTTGCATGTTCCAAGAATATTTACAATAATAATCATTAGTTTGGATTACATTACTTAAGGATATAAAAAACTCTTATCGCGTACCTAACCATATAAATCTAAACAGAATATGAATTATTTGAATAGATCGTAATGTACATGCATACCTTACATATATATTATTACGGTGAAATGTGCGTATAACCGTTCGTAAATCGTCGTAACTGCCGTTGATATACGAGTATAATTTAATTTTTTGTTAATCATACGCGTTATTAAAAAAATTTAAGAGGTTTCTATTTAAACGAATTAAACTCTGAAACCGATGCGTGGTACACGTTTACTTTATTTATATTACTTTTTGTTCTATTTGTGATATTGGTCTAAATTTTTTTTTTTTTTATCCTTCGACAGTTCCATAATCAATCTCGTTTTTATTCGAATCGCATACCGAGTGCCTATTTTTCGCTTTAATATTTATAACATCCGTGCCAATAAAAATTAAGTCAAAAGTAATTTTTGTTTATTGAAAAACAAACAAGGCGCTCACGAAACGTGAAGCGTCGAATTCAATTGAATAGGTAGAATAATGTATATTTGATAATTTTTAAAACAAATAAAAATCCGATAATATATTTTACTTAATTAAACGCAATTTAACATCGGACACGTCTCGCATACGATGAAAATACCTAATGCATGACTTAAACGTTCAATATTTAACAGGTTTACGGAATATGTGTAAATTTCTTTTTACACAGTCGTACTGTAGGAGCCATTATATTATATTATATGCGTGGATATATCTATAAATATGTATTGTGTATCGGTCACGTAGTGTACATGTCTGATTGGAAATTCGGAAATTTCGCGTGAAATCTAATTTACGTAATCCGTTAATGCTAATGGCAGTGACATTTATTTGTTGCTGTCGGTTCGGTTTTTATTTATTTATTTTTTTTTTTCTAACGTCGTATAGATTTTCCGCGGCGGTGCCGCGATAATAGCTGACTTGCGAACCTTGCAACGGCGCCGCACCACTGTGACGGTGTACGAGGGCGGTAATAATAACGTGTAACGTATGCCGCGCGACGTTTGAATAACATATTACAACGCGTAAGTACGCAGTGTTTAATTAAAATTATCGGAACGCGCGTTTCGGCAAAATGCGGAGCCGTACGCGGTTTACCAGCGAAACCCCTCGTTGGATCGATTTATTTTATTATAGCTTGACGAACTGCCGCCGAACTATATATCACTCGCCGGTGTTTCTATAGGTAAACCCGTCATTAATAAAACCGACGGGTCCGTTACGAATCCGGAACGCACAAGTCAGCCGGAATTAAAAAAATGCCAAAAAACCGGATCGGACAAAACCGAACAGTATACGAATCTGGAATTCAATGGTCCCGGAACCCGTCGCGTCCGTCGTTTCCGCCAAAACGAAAATGCTAAAACTAGAGACATCTGCAGGACTTAAAAAATCGGATTTTTACGGTTATCAAACGTTTCGGAATTCCGAAATTTAAGGTCAAGATGTTCACATTGCGATGGTTTTCACACGCCCGCGTAATCATATGCACACGATACGACACGACTGCAGCGACGACGACGGTTCACAGGGATTTGGATCGTGTCCGAAAAGGCCATACTGGGGGTGCGTGTAGTTATGTAAGGCTCCCGCGCGCGAACCAATCGATATCCCGTGACGATCGCCGGGGGTTCCCAAAAAAAAATAAAAAATATAATATTAATATTAAAAACAAAACCGCGACACGTCTAAGAGGAAATGACCTATAAAAAAAAAAAAAAAGTAGCAAAATGATATAACGATAGAAAAAAAAATAAAATAATAATAATAATGATAAAAATAATAAAAAATCTACGTACGAAAATATAATGTATACAAATTCCGTTCCGTTCTATACTTATTAATATCGTATCCTTTCTAATAAATCAACTCTCGGGGTAAAAAATTATATTATCAATTTCCCCTGCGCCCTCGACCCCTCCCCTACCCGCGCGCGCACATTATAGGCCGTCACGCGACCGCGATCACCGCGCGTTGTATAATACGACTCTCTGTATATACGTATACAATGCAATATTCTATGCATATATATATATATATAATGCGTATTATATACATAGTATCGGTTTATTGTTATTATATTACGTATAGAGAACCGTCAGGGGTAGGGATGGGGATTAAGGGGACGAAAACAGAACGTTAGGTATATAAAGGTATATATTGGTACCTGTATATATAGATGGATGAATAGATAGGGTCGTTTCGTTTGGTTTTGAACTTGGAGGGTTGTGAAATTCGGAATTGATGGATTATTGTTTGCAGGTGACGCCCTAAATATTATTATTATTATGTATTATAGTCGTACGGTATACAGTTGTAAAAAAAAAAAAAAAGAAAAAAAAAACAACAGAAAATAATAATAATAACAAAAAACGTTTCCAGTGTCAACAAATGTATAGTAATACGCATTATTGTATGGATAACAAGAGTGAAAAAACAAAGAAAACAAAAAACAAAAAAAAAAAACAAAAACGTAAACCAGACTATAGAAATATGAAAATTTATCGTAATTCGATTTGGTTTTATACCGAGCCATGAACGAGGCAGAGGTTTGATCGATTATATTGGTGTTATATATGCATAGTATTGATAAACACTCAATTTGGGGAGGTTCGGTTAAATTACGAACGATCGAACGCCCCCCTCTCCACTGCTACCCGGCTATTTGTGCCGACGTGACGGATTAACGAAATATAAAATTTAAGTGTATACCCACTTAAAAAAAAAAAAAAACAACGACTCACGTCTATAATTTATATCGCGACACAAAACTATAATAATATATTATTCATTACAACCGTCGTCTAATATCGATTTTTTTTAAAAAGCAATTATTTTTATTTTTCGTACCGCGAGAGCGTTCGTACATATTATACAATAGGAAAAAAAATATGTTTAACGGAATAATTTTTAAAAATATCGTTACGCAGTATATTTTCCACGAACGCATTAATATTTTTACCAAATCATAAAATGTTAGTAAAAACTCGCGTCGGAATAGGTGGCGTTTCGAATTTCAGTTATAGGTTTGTACTAAAATCGATACATTCTGGTAATTTTCGCGCTATTTGTAGCTGAAATTTATATATTTTTTTTTAGTTGTTATTTGGTTTTATGTGGATGAAAACGTTTTGGCCAACCAGAAACATTTAACAATTGTATACGATATCCGTCATAAATTTTACCCGGTGATAAAAAAAAAAAAAAAAATGTGTAATGCAATAGTTTTTCTTTAAGTTCGAATTTGGAAAAAAATTTGGTAAAAAACGCAAAATATCAAACCGTGTTTGAACCGAATATCTCTGAGTTCTTTTTCCAAAAACAATGATTTATGCTTCCGTACAAATATTAATTATACTCAACTTAATGTATCCTATCAAATCAACTTTTCATACCAAAAAAACAGCGGCACACTCGTAAGCAATATCGATTGAATAATACTTTTTGGAAAACGAACGACGGCTACATGTTATTTGCTCATAATCTCATTTACCTGATGACAATATTAACAATTGAAAATACGACGATTTACATGTATACGTTGAATTCGATTTTACATAAAGGTTTACTGGTGCTCATGATTTACAGAAAACATCCAGTGTCTCCGGGCTAAATTCAAACATAATGTGCATTAATAAACCGACGGAGGGTAGGGAGGGGGGAAACACCGGACTCGATTAAACGCCAACATTTACGACACACGGTGTGCCTCGATATTATTAAAATATTAGCCGAAAAACGACACCCGCCTAGGAACATCGAAATAATATTCGCTCAGACTTATATTTTCAATGATATTCTACGTGGTACGTTATACGTATAATATACATTACTGGTACTCGTATTGATATAATATTCTTTTAATTTTTTTTTTTTTTTTTAATATTATTTTCATTTTTATTCAAATAATATTATATTATGTCGGCGGCGAAATAATTACGGTATCCGTGTTATAACGAAACGCTCAATATTCGAAATTAATTACAAAATTACATGTCGTGACTATAAATAATAATGCATACGGTCCGTAATGCAATGGGACGTTAAACGAACGTCCGGTATAATAGCCACGAGTAGAACAATAATACGAACACGATTAAAATATTACGATTATCTACGACAGTCGTCGTGTTTAACATTTTAACTGAAATGAAAAAAAAAAAAAAATTCTATTCGAAATTATTACGAAATTCAATTATACAAATTACGTTCATACCTATACGTAAATATGAACATTTCACGATACTCGGCGTAAGAGCGGTTTAATTTGCTTAATTGTATAAAAATGTAATGATAATATTCATTTCACCGGTTTTCTAAATTGCAGTGAATTTTAAATTTTATTACACTTTTAGGTAAATATTCTCGTCTTTGAAAGGCCTTTGAGACGACCAGACCTCCGAGCAAAATACTCCTCCGTCCGTCCGCCTCAACCTCTGGCCGTTAAATTCCGGGTTCCGCCGCGCTCCTACTACACGGACAACACGATCCCCGAGTTTTCACCTAGGTCTTCCCGGCGGTCTCTTTCCCGTTGGCTCGTGTTCGATTACGGTCCTTAAAAGGTAAAAGAATGTACGCAATGCGTTCCATTTAAAATATAATGAGGGGGAAAAAAACACAAACTACACGTAAGACATAGAATCCTTAGGTTTATTATAAATAATAATTCCAAACACTGCCGTGAAAACATCAATTAAATTGGAAATCGTAACAAACACAAAAATAAAACTGGAAAGAAAAATCGCACACGCGTCACGGTAACGATATATTTTTTTTAATCACGCTATTATCGTGCGCGTTACTGTACTGCGATTGCCTATACGCCGCGCCGGCGTGTGATATTGATAATGACATTACAATTCGGTGTTGTTGTTACGGGTACCGTTTATGCGTTGAACGAATCGCGAATACGTATGTCCATACGTTCGAAAGCGACTAAATAAAAAAAAAAAAAAAATAAAGAAAATTTCAAATGGAAAGAATCTAAACACGACCGAACGGTGACCGGCCGTGGAACGGGGGTACCGACCAAACGGTCCGTTAAGGCTAATCGATTTGCCCGGATCGCGGTGTCATCGCGATACGGCACGTTCGCCAGTTAATCACCGTGTACCGATATTATCGAACGTTCCCGACTCCGTATACCGACGTTGCGCACGCGAACAATAATAGCCCAAACGTCAATTCCGTTTTGAACGCGAATAATTGTAACCAGCCAACTCGGATCCGGATGCGGAACGCTCAATCGCCTTTTCGGCACCGTCCGCCAATGCAGTACACGTTCTCGAAAACGGAAACAATAACAACGAGCGAAGACACGAACCGAGTGTAAATGACGAATCCGAAAGCGCGTTCAAATGTCGTTTTACCCGCGTTTGTACAGCGCAGGCGCCGCGAAACGGGTTTCTGTTCGCGAATCCGTTCGACGCGGCCGCCGTATTTCCGTAAACCAAGGAAATCAAATAAATCTCCCGACGGCAAGAGTTCCCCGTTAAAAGCGCTTCCGGAACGCTTGCGCGACTATTACGTTACGACGTCGCGATACTTTCGAGCGGTCGAACGCGGCGGGAATACCGTTGTCGCTGTATTCGTATACGCGGTCCAATCGCTAAAGTGATTTTTTTTTTTTTCAATCGATTTCAATTATCGTTTTCAAACGTTACGAAACGCGTTACGGGGAACAATCGACAAATCCGTACCCGTTCGTTCCGTTGCGTAAGCGATACGAGAGCGATTATGTCAACTCTAATTGTTTCCCGTAATGTTCGCCCGCGTACGCGATGTGAAAACAATATCGCGAACGTGTTGTGCACAGCGCGTTCGCGTTCCGGGGCGACGTCAAACGGTTACGGCCGCGCCGTTTTCGGGTTCGACACCCCGTTTTCGGAACGCGATCGCACACGCCGGTCGCGCGATAAACGTGTAAAAATGCTCGGCCGTTTCGGCACGCGCCTACAAACGGGGCGACGTCTGTTTTTGAAAACGGCCGCGTTTCAACCGTCCCGCGGGTTTTTTTTTTTTGTTTTTTTTTCGGGCGGCTTATCATTACGGGTCCGCGCGATTTTTCGTAAACGCGGTTATTTCTCGATCGTTCGGCGTATCGCGAATCGCGCGCCGTTGTTATTATCGCCACACAAATAAACCGGAGGCTGGGGTGCGGCGTATGGATGTTCGGTTTTGTTTTCGGATACGGTGCGACGGTCGGTCGTTCGGTGACAATATGTTTAGACGGCGTTTATTATCGACATAATCAAATACCGTAATATATTTTATTCGAGTGCGTTATGTTGTTTTATTGCGACCGTCTTTGTAAACGATTTTTTCCCCCATAAAACGGTAGTCGAATTTTTTTCACCTTTAACGCGGTGTGTTTCGAATTCTTTTGTAATTCGAGCAAAAAAAAAAAAAAAATCATATTTTTAAATTAATTAAAGATTTCTCGGATAATTTTGCGAGATAAAAAAAAAAAGAAACACTATATAATTCCGTAAGATTTGTATTTGTAATCGAAATGATTTTGTAAAAATAATATACAAAAAAAAAAAACATTCTTTTACAAATCTGGGAACGCGAATAACTTTTAAAAAAAATATCGGTCCAATTCGGCACACGCAATTTAGACAGACTCTAATAATAATCTACAACCGTCTAAACTCTATATAATACAACAACACTGCGGGACAAATGATTGTTTCCGTTTTGTCGTTGTTGTCTATAACACGGCGAAGTCGCAAATATTAAAGCCGTCTTATGGATTTTTTTTTTTTTTTTTCCCCTCGTTAATATTCGATTCGATTTTTTTACGGTTTTTAAAAAATAAAAAAAACACTCAACCGTAACGATACGCCGGTCGATTCGCGAACGCCCGCGGTGCGGATTTCGAAACATCGAAAACACGACGTCGCGAACGGACGGGACGGATCAGTGTCGATATTTGAATATCGCGTTGTCCGGTGGCCGCGAGACGTCACCGTGGTGCGACCGGCGCGACCGACTCTCGGCAGACGCGAATCGACGCGCGCGCATACGACGCCGGCCGGTAGAAGAACGCGCGTACCGAACGGGAAACGAGTGGCCGGACGCACCGGGGGGGGGNGGGGGGGGGGGGGGGGGGGGTACCGGTCGCGGGCGGCGATTTCGCCCCACGCGTTATTTACCGGTAGACTCCCGAGTTCGCGTAACGTCCGCGAACGGGGAGACTGTCGCAGCAATAGAAATGTTATTGCGTTAACATAAACTCCGAGAATCGCTAGGACTTTGCCGGCGGCGCGGCGAAAATCGCGCCGCGTTTCTCAATACGAACGCGAAAATCGATTCTTGCGCGCGACCGTTGGTTAGGCACCGTGTTCACGTCTATACGAACGCGTACGGTGTACGAGAGCGCGTGATTAAGTGTCCCGCGTAATTATTTATCGAAACGCCGCAATCGTTTTTCGCCGAGGCGATTTTACATAACGGACGCCGCGTCTTATCGTGCTGCCGTCGCGTCGCGTGTAACGCGAAGAATCCATTTGTTTACGGACGAATTACTGATCGTTTTAAAAAAAAGTTGGAATTTCGTTTGATCAAAAAAAAAAAAAAACAAATGCGGAGAAAAAAAATTATCCACGAGCGGAAGAGCCGCCCGATAGAGTAGTCAAATTATCCGGCCGCAGATAAAGTATTTCGTTTTTAAAACGAACGTTTTTTTTTTTTTTTTTTTATAATTTGTGTAAAACAATCGCGACTGTCGTGTTTATTACTTAACGTTTTAGGGTGTTTGGGTTTTTAAATCACGGAATTCCCTGTGAAAACTTGACATTTAAACGGGAAAACGGTTGGTTGAGGGGGGATAGTTGAAACCTCGAAAATACATAGTTCTGATGCACACACAATACCAGCAATTAAATCAAATAATAATTTCGTTCAAAGAAAGCTGGACGAAGTGTCCAAAATTTACCGGATATTTGCCGAACTGGACTCATGTTCGTAAAAAATTATAAATACTATTAATGTCAACACATTTCGAATATTTTTTTGAAAATAGGCTCCATAATTATTAAAAAAACATAATCCATATACACGATCGTTTTTTGTTTGTAATAAAAATAATAATAAATAAATAAATATTCAATGAAAACCTACCATATGTTCCTCAGCCACCAACCCAAAAACGCATATATACCGTTAAACATTTTGAAAAAAAAAATATGCATTTAATTTTACTTTTTAAAGACAATACATAAAATTACGAACTATTTGAGGATAAAAAAAAAAAATCACTTATAATCTATGAGATGAAATTCGTTTTTACAATATAATAATTTCCCGGAACCAAAGTAATATTTAAATTTTGCTGGTGAAATTTAAGACAGTTAACGCTATCTAGGTAAAATACATAGTAGGTCGTATAAGCGCGCTCTTTTGATGTATTTGTGAAACAAAAGTTCGGCGTTTTCGTCGCTACACAGCATTGCGTTTTTTAGTTAACCGGGTCGTGTCTTCCGACAGATGTCGCTCTCAGGATATCGTACACAATTTTTTTGTAATATCAGATAAACATACTATTGTATACATAAATATGCTAAAAATAATATTATTGCTATTAATATTTATCCGATCGCTAAGTACTCATTTTCTCAATATTTTTATATTATTAATATAATCAGTGGCGGCTCGTGGGTTTTTAATGAAGTAGTGCACACCCAAAAAAAAAAAAAANATAAATTGTATTAAATAATTGTTTACAAACTTTAGTTATTTACCAATTACCTTTTATTCTTATTTCCATTCTTTACCCAAGCGACATCATTAAATTTTTGGACCAAAAAGTAAACAGGGAAAACAATACAAACGATTAGTTTCTGAACAACCACAAATCCAGTCATAGGTTTTATATATATTATTATTAAATTTTCTTACATATTCTCTCGTTTTACATTTAGTAATTTGTTTAATATTTAAGTCTGGAGTAGGCCTACCTTTATTTTTTATTTCCATCTTTTTCTCCAACGAGATTGTTGAACAATTGCATCGCAGTATTTTCTGTACTGAATTCATTTTAAAAATTGAAAACAAATACACGAATAATAATAAACGTAATGTCGGTCGTCGATAGAAAACAGAAACACGATTGTTGTTTTGAATTTCCGATAATGATTGACTGGCCAATATTATCAGCTGATAATCGGAATATAATAAATGAATGAGAGTAAAAATAAACTATAATGCTGATGCCGACGCGCAACGACACGGCGACGTCGAAAATAATTCGCTGATAACAATTTAATTGGTTTTGTGCACAGAAACAAATGTGCACACTAATTCCATTATAACGCGGGTTGCGTGTTTCGACTTGTTTTAATTTGTACACTGTGCAAATGTGCACAACCATTGTGTGCACAACTCCCACCACTATAATACACACCGATACTGTTCCGTCGCGGACAACGGTCCGGCTATTTGGCAATCGAAATAACGCAAACTAAATATTATATTATTTTCATAATATTCTGAATTTATAATTTTATATTTTGAAAAATAATCTTAATAATACTACAGGTACTTAGTAGTTAGTTGTATTATTATGATTTATGTTTTCAATTTTTCTTGAGTTTGGGTAGGTAGTGCACGCGCACTTGTGCACACGTAAACGAGCCGCCACTGAATATAATGCATATATTACAGCGTTCCGTAGAAAAAAAAAAAATACATAAAACCAACGTATTTTGTGCGTTTTTGACGAATGGTTCCCGAAAATAATATGTAGGCTATTTTTACTGTAGTGTTTAATTTCCCACTACATTTTGGTCACTTTCACAGAGCTATCTGGACTAAATTATCTCAAATTTAGGAATCGGAGTAATTAAAAAAGTAACAGACGAAAAGCGAAATAAAGTAACAAAACGTTATGTCGAATTTCAATATAAATTTATCTGTGTAACTGCCGGCGGAAGGTGTTTTCCTATAGCTTTTACACCCCTGCTGCGGACCTTCAAACGAAGCCATGTGGACGGTATTTTGTATACGCACGGCGTTAGTACGAAGTATTTAGTTTTTGGGGGAAACAACTTTCAACTCTTTATCGGGAATTGTTTAATCAAATTTCATCATTTTTTCTATTTTTTTTTTTTTTTTGGAAGAAGTGTAAATTGGACTCCAGTGACGGTGGTCTGCTGCTGCTCACGGATTTTGTTTTTTTTTTTTATACATATACGCCTTTATACCTGTATATTTATACGGTTTTCTTTGTACGCTTGGACATAATGTAAATCATTTTATGTCGTTGGGTTTGTTTAAATTTGCAGATATCCGGGTATATTATAATATATTGTGCGGATAAAAAACGTGGACGGATAAAAAGGCCGGGTGTCCGTATCCGCGGGGGCCTCGTGCCGCCTACAAAAAAAAGGCTTTGGGGTACTATTATCGGGCCTGCGTCCGAAATGCAATACACTCCGAATTTAAGAACCCGCGTAACGGCGTCCGATTTCGTCGTAATTCGCGTTGCAAAAAAAAAAAAAAATAATAAATAAATAAAAAAAACCTAGCCATCGCGGAACCTATATATATTTCATTCAGAAACTCCTGAATCCCGGTGTAGCCGTCTCTACGCTGCCGTTGCAGTATCGTAGTATAGCGAATGGGCGCTATAAAGAATATAATGACGAATGCGCGGGAGACGTATTATTTATTTTGCGCGGTTGCGTAGACGGTAATGATAAACGCACGCGCCTAAACATCAATAAATACCATTTATTGAACCGAAAAAATATACGAAAAAACTAAAAAAAAAAAAAAAAAAACCCGCCTACGCAGCTCTGCAGTTTACGTTCATGTCGTATAATTAATACATAAAATACCGTGGAACGGACACGCGCCGTTTTAACATAACAGCCCCGGCCCAACCCCCGACGGACATTTTTTATTACTATTATTTTTCTTTTTTTTATTAAATTATCATCTTCAGATCAGTGTTACACACGCACATACAACGTATCTAAACTACTATGATGATTTCTCTGTTTTGAAAAAAAAAAAAAAAGTGTTCGATTATTCAACATTGGCTGTAAAGTACACGTATAAACATTCAAACCATACCGTTACCACGCCTCAGTCAGCTTGGCAACAGTGATATTAAAAATTAAAAAAAAAACCCAGGAAACTTTTACAAAAAAAACCGTGCCTGTTCTCAGTTATGCGCATTATCATTCCATTTCTACACTCCGGTTTAAAACTGCTTAGTTTTCTTCTTACAAGTTGTTGTATACATAATGTCTATACAATTTATATATATACGTATAGAAATTATTGTACGATATTACAGTACTATCTACATGATAGTACTTTGAAATTTAAATATTTGTTCGCCATAACTCGTAAGTTATTTCATTTTGTTTGCGTAAAAAGAAATGTCTACTATTTGCTTGTACTTATATAAACTGCTTTACTGAAGGGACTGACTTGCTCGTACATCTCGCGGTATTCATTTATAAAAAAAAAAAAAAAACACAAAAAGTAAAAAAAAAACGAAACGTCTAACAAAATAATTATACGTACGTACTCTACCTATTATTTTTATTTTATAATGTTTCAATTATTGAAATAATTACAAATATTATTATTTAAACTTTAAAACCTCCATAAATACGGTCAATAAAACCGTTGCACTATATTTCCGTGGCCGGTCTAACGTTTTTCATACCTATTTTAATTTCCCGAAGTACAGGTGGATAGGTCAAAAGAGTTTATTACGACGTCGATAAAAACAAAACTAACATACCAGTGTGCGGTATTTGATTGTCTATAGAGATATAAGAATCTAAAAGATAATTTAGATCAGTTTTGTAGCGAACCGTTTTTTTTTTTTTTTCAACAGCAAATTCAATTGCTTACTTGTTGGTAGGTATGTTGAAAGGTTTACGGTAACTTTATTACCTGTATACCGTATATACATTACTGTACACTTAAGGTCTGCATTTACTATTAATCATTGAGTTCAGTGGCGTAATTGTGGAGGTGTACGACCATCCGTTATTACTCCCTGACATAACGTAGTAGGTGTGACGAAATGCTTTTACACCTGTTGGTATTGAACGCCAATCCTAGGAAAATATAATTCTATTCTATTGTTTTATTGATTTTTTTTTTTTTTTTGATAAGAGATAACATAACTGAACAAATGTGATGAAATACAAAACGTTCTGCAACAACTATGTTATATTTAATCATTTATAGCCATAAAAATATTACAGATAATTACAGCTACCTATGTGCATAATTTATACCGTGGTCATATCTTTTACACTCTCCAGCATTTTCATGTTGTCAACGCTATCGTCCCTATGTTTCGGTCTATAGTAATCAGTGTAAAAATATATATGTGAAAACACAGTAAAAATAACATTATCATACGCAAGTACGCGATAAACCTTTACTTACTAGTTTCAACTTCGCCAATAATTCTAAGGTATTCCACAAAAATAAAAAACAAAACAAAACAATACTGGATTATTTCCAAAACAAATTAATAAAGGTTTTAACTAAGTTACTTGCATAATATTAAAATATACATATTAACCAAGTAGCTAGTATAGTTGTGCATTTTACAATTTCAAAATATGTGAATAAATATTATGTGGATTCTAATGATTTGAAAATAATAGATATTTCTCACAGTAGTAATTTTTATATTTGTCTGCCGTTGAATAAAAAAACGTAAACTGTGCGAGTTAAACAAGCGGCATTGAATACGACTTAATTTATCTTTTTGATTATTGGAACTGTAAAAGCTTTGCACCTACTGACATTTAACGGAATTATGCTAGACTTTTTACTGCTATAAATGATATAATTTTCACGACGCCACTAATGTATATAATGACGCTATACTACATTTTATCTAGATAATATCAGAATACCCATTATCTTTTTATTTATATTTGTAATTGTTTTTAGTAAATACGTAGTGAATAAACGTCGAGTATGATATTATTATACCACCGTTCTTCAAATATTTTTTTTTTAACAACGCTTAAATAAGCTTGGTAATTATCAAATATTTCATAATAGTTACCTAAATATATATATATATATATATATATATATATACATAAACACTGTTATCAATATTTAATCAAATATTTTACACTGCGAATCTGAATTGCATATTTGTTATATTAAAATTACACGATATTTCTATGAGTTATTATTTTTATCATCTTATTATGTTATTTAGATAACTGAAAATTGTAAACAACTTTATCTCCGATAAATCTGTAATTATAATTGTCTTTACCTTTTAATTACGGCAATAAATATTGATTATAATTCTCAACACGTCCGATGGAAAAACATGCATTCGCACTTTCATTGGATTATACCGCGTCATATATCTACCCTAAGTACCTACAATATGTTTGATTAAAATATAGTTACGTGCTTTAGTATATTTTATGATATAACAACAATGCTTTAATTTTATTCGAAATTTATTCAAGACCTCGCCGACTTTATAATGTAAACACTCTCGTAAATCTATCTGATCGTTCGTTTTACTGCACTTGCACTTGTTCGATATCGGATAAAAAAAAATAAAATAAAACAAAACCGTTCAAACAAGGTGATAAATTGTTTAGAAATAGACGGTACCTATTTCATTCGTTCATCAATCTTAAATAATGTTTGTTAAGCGTTGGATGCAAATAAAACGAATATTTACAGTTATACTTCTTTATTTGCATACAGCAGATTCGAGATACTCATTTATATGATTTTTAAAACTCAGACATCAAAGACGTTTTAGAATTTATTTTTATTATATACCTACCTACCTAAAATTTATTCATCCCGTTATAATAATATAATTAATATACACATAGTGATTGTTTTTATCATGAACCGGCAATTACCTCGGAGGATTTAAGTGAATATTTATTTCTGTTTATTTTCTTTTAATCATTATAATTAGTTTAGCTTTATTTCTAAACCGTTTTTAATTTTTTATCTCTACTCCATATACCTTAAATACATACATATTTTTGGTTTTCAAACGGGAACTTCCTCCTTGTTTTAATCACCCATTCGAATATAGTATATTTTTTTAGAAATTTTGATTTGTATATTACTAATGCTACGTCGATTGTTTACGAAATAAAACAGTTTAAAGTGTAGATCAGAGGAGTAAGGAAGAGCAAAAAATTTCATATCTTTTTTTTAAATGATAAATTGATAATTCTTCTTTACATATATATGAAAACCACGAAGTTATACCCGTTGCAATATCTCCGAAGATAATAAAGATAATCAAATTCTGATGTTTTTTTTTTATATATATATATATATATATATATTACTAGCAGGGGCAATGACTAAGAATATTTATATTTGAATTAATTTTTTATACTTTATTAAAAAAAAGACGTCCTAGGTTAATGGGGACGGGTGCAGTTGCTGTAGTTATAGATAATTGAATGTATATTTGTAAGCAACGATAAACCATTGTTAATGAAAAAACGATTCTGAACGCAGTTCATTCGATAGTGATGCCTTGTCAAAAATATATATGTCATTTTATAGTACAATAGCTAAATAGGCTTTATATATTTTCTTCAATAAAATTTGTTTAACGCTGTACCGATTTTCCTAGTTTTCTTATGGTTTTCTCTATTTTCGCGTGTCTTATCCCGATATTTCACATTTTTTAGGAAAACTTCTAAAAAAATCGAAACATTACCTCTTTGAAGTACCTCTTTTATGCAATTTTTTCTTTAGAAACATCGCTATCATTAAAAGTTGGAGCAAAATAACTGGTTGAAAAGTTGTGCACAGGAATAAAATTGTAATATTTTGGTAATATATTTCATACATTTTCTCGTTTTTTTCGGTTTTTCGTATTTATGAGAATACTCTTGAGAAAATCGAAAAATGACTTTCTTAAAGTAATTTCCCCACACCAATTTTCTTTCAGAAAAGGTACTACACTTAGAAATCCGATTAAGTCTTCTTGTAGAAAAGTTGTTAACAGTTAAAAAAAAAAATTATAAACATCTTTGTAAAGCCATACGCTTTTGTGCATCACTCAGAATCTATAATAACTTTTTAATTTATTATTTTAAAAACTTTAAAAATAGCCATTTCATAGAGTTTATTCTTCTGAATATTTTTGTTTTCATTTAATTCGTCATATTTTTGTCATTGTATAGGTCAATACTTAAATATAACTATAACTATGCAACAGTCTGTAATCGCATTCACTATTTGATTATTATAATTATGACTAATTGACTGAATATTTTTTTCTATTGAACTTTAAAAAATGATTGAAAATCAAAGATTTAATGAAGTTGATACGTAAAAATGTTATGTTTAAATTTCTTAAAAAAAATAATATTAAAAGTTATTTTTTTCGGTAAGCTTTTTATCAAACCATAAAAAAAAAAAAAATAAATAAAATATAAATATTTGTAGTCCTTACCTGGTCTTCCTGTGCGTTATATAGAAAGAATTGTATTTATTTTATTATCTTCAGAGATATTACAACGGATATATCTTCTTGGGATATCCTATGTAACCGGACTTAAATATATTATTTTTTTAACTGCGATATTAGAATTATAATAATAAATAAGGTATACATTGATAAATTTCATTGGTTTCAAGCGAGAAAAGTCTAAGGAATTTTTTATAGAATTTTGTCTTGTAATGTAGTTTTTCCCATGATATTTTTTGGTTTAAATGACATAAGCGTATGTATATTCTTAACACATGGTTTACTAAAACTAAAACACTCTAAGTCATTGTATATTATGTTACTTTTGTTTAGCAAAAAAGCACAAGTCATATCATATGACTTATATTATGATCAGGTTAGGCCATTTCGTCATTTAACCATTTACACAATTTGATTTATTTGTATTGAAAACTATACGAAATTCACTTGTGCCCTTATTCCCCGGAACCAAAGATGTATTAAGCTGTTAGACTGTATATCCACCAAACAAATGTCATATATTATTAATCACACAATCGATCAAATATCGTAACTTTTGTAATAAACGCATGTTGCTATACAAGTATTCGTATAGCATATGTATATTGTTCATATGAATATGAATATTTGTATATGAATTTGTGTTGTTTATTCACAATGTCGAACATCGTTATTTTTTACGTGTTCTATTTCGCTTTTGAAACGCTGTTTGTATTACATTTAATGGGTTTTTTTTATACCATAAGAATAATCTTAATATAATAACCACGGCCTTAGAAGATATGATCGGATAACTGGGCTATAAAACGCAGAATCTTATTAAGAGAGGCGGTTATTCTATCCGTTAGTGCGAAAAGCATCACTTTGTACTTTTCGGGGTTATGTCAAAAAATTCATAATTATATTGTTGTTTATTCACAAACTAAAATGCGAAAAATCAAACAATTTAAAAAAAAAACCCCTCGAACATTTTTGATATTTTCAGAAATTGGAAACATTTTAATAAAGTTCTGTTTGAGGTGGTTTCTGAAAAAAATAAAAAATGGTAAAACGTGGACTGAAACTACCCCTCTGAACGACCGCACCGAGGAGATTTCCAGTGTCCCGGACCTTGTCTTCTATATTATAAGACCGCGATTTTATTACCTGCAATAATGATTTTCGCTACGAGAAATTGCAAGTCGAATAAAAAAATACATCTTAAATTATAAAATTCGTATACACGAGCGACTTATAATATACTTAATGCGAACTTTAAAACTGTTTTCAAACGCGATGAAAATATTTATTACGCATTATACGGGGTACTAATACCTAATCGTAAATATTATTATGTAATTCGCTCGGAACGCGTATAATCTCAAAACGCCATCGAGTCGTAAAAAAAAAAAAACGTAATGATAATAAAAAGAAAAAAAAGAAAACACTTTCGTAGTGGACGTTTTGTTTCTTTTTATAATATTTGTGCGATATATTTCTATAGCGTTATACTATTACACATTATTATTTTAGGGTGTGTAATGTGTATAATATATTTTTATACTATGCAGTTATAATATAAAAATAATATTATACAGTTTTAGGAACGCGGCCCGATCCCGTATAAAGTAAAAGACCATTATGCCTAACGTGTTATTTTTCGTATTTTATATTGCTCGGACTTTTTATCTTGCTATCAGTAATGTTTATTATAGCGGCCGCTTACTTATAAATTGAATGCGCGAGACATTCCTATATACTTATTATTCATTCCGCTATAATAACCGTAGTATAACAGTCGTCATCGTTTTGTTTTACAGTCGAAATGCACACGTATACGCGTAAGCTCTGAACTTAAATATACATGTAAAAAAAAAAAAAAAAATATATTTTTTTGCTTTTTTACGCGTATGCCTCCGATTTTTACGGTTTCTGTTTTTTTTTTGTGGGATTTGACTGGTACAATAATTATACGTATTTCAAACGAAGTGTATTATTCAGTTATACGTTCCATATAAAGGTGTATTATTATTATATTACATATTACATATAAATCGATACAATAAATGACGATGGTCGTTACACGCGCGTTTAAATATGCAAACGATATTGTCGCGGTGGAAAATAATTTGCTACACGGGTATAATATATTATAACATTATTGTACATCCGATAATATCATTAATAAGCGTATACAGTTGTGATATTTTCATAAATCATCGTAATCAGAACGCGGTGATGAATTATAAACATCGACGGCGCGTTTGTGCACGTTTATTGCGCAGAGTGTTCCGCGCGTTGAACCGCACAGAGAATCCGTTTTCAAAAGTATGGAAAACGTGTTATCGTTTGGTCCGGCCGAGAATTGTACGCGATTTAGCCTTTTGATCTTCGATAAAAACAAAGATGTCGTTCGAAAACCAAGATGGCGTATTAGTTTTGAATAGAACCGTATTTTAAGTGCCGCGCGTGTTCACTACATAAATTTATCGCTCAAAAGTACAACCGGACCATCTGGGATTGAAGTTTGGTTTTTGGGAGGCCGATAGACAAAGAATACAGCACGACTTACTATTTTTTTTAAAACCGCAACTTTACAGATTCGGGTAAAGTGTTGTACGTAAAAAAACAAAATTTGTACTATAAGTTATTTACTAATTACGAAATTAGTAATGTTGAAATTTCCCTGTAAACAGATTATTTATAAATATTAAATTTAAACAAACTGTAAATTTGCCAATTTTATGATTAGAAAAAATAATTTTTTAGACAAATAGGTTAAAAAAAACATAACTTTACCTGAATCTATAAAAAAAAATGGGAATTGCCATTAAAAAAGTAAGCTTTACAGCGCATGGGTTTTAAAAATTTGAAATTTGTCTGAAAATTCGATTTTTCGATGCTCTTAATCACCTCCCGAACACCTCATTTAAATCCATCCAGCTGAAATATTGAGTGATACCTCATTCAACGTGAACATAGTAAGGTATATTGACGACAACCAAAATAATATTTAAAAAAATAAAAAAATGTACTCCGTAATACTATATTGTTTAATGTTGAACACGATTCAACAATGTATATTCGGACGGCCGAAACTCGATGTAATCGATTCTCGCGGAACACCCAGTACAAAACAGTATTTAATCACGTCCGATAACAACACTACAAGCTAATGGTACTCATAACTACTAACAACTATTTTGTAAACCAACTAAAAAACTACAACTAGTAACTACTTATTTACTAGATAACCAACTCTATATATAGTGTAAATGAGTAAGCCCGGAGCTTATACGGCGACCGTCACGTTATACCGAGAGTACCAATAAATAAATTAACAGTAGATCCTTAACGATTTTCGTTTGTGCCACGGATATTACGCGATACTCTGATGAGTACTAAAAATGATGGGCAAATCGTTTCCATCGCGTCGTAACACAATAATTTTCATGGCGCAAACGAATATATTCACGGGTCGATAAAACAAATCAATCCGTTCTCATTAAATACAAAATATAACTACGGCCGCCGACTTCAAACCACTCTTGTGTCCAAATATTATACAGTCGGCTATCGAGTGGTTTTACCACAAACATTCACTCACATAATGATGTCTCCGAGTTTTATCCTGGTCTGGATTAGCGCGCACGTCTTGTGATCCGAAGTGGTCACCGCCCGTCGCCGTCTCCGGTACCGCGGACTTCCAGGACCACCCGGATGCGGTACCGACGGCGAGCTCTCCCTGCGTCGGATGCTCATGTGCCTGCCGACCAACATTGCTCCACCACCTGTAACACGTCATTAAAGATAGACAGTTAATAATATTCCGGCACGACGACCTGGAACGATAACAGGCAATAACGATATCAATATTATTAAAGAAATGTCAACGGTCGAAAAAAAAAAATAATATGATCATCATTAAACCGCGAAGCCGCAGACGAGGCTTGTAGAGTTTGGGTTTGATGGATTTTAATTAGGATAAATGATTTGGATGGATTATCAACTGTTTATTTGTCTACTATATGTTTCGACAGAGATGGATGTAAATATTCGGAACATTTTAAATGCGTAATAATTAATGTTATATACGCAATGAAGAATAACAATAAAAAATAGAAACTGCGTTGAGGATATTGCAGCTGAAATAACATATTTGAACGTTTAAAATCGACTCCGTTATAAATTAAATTTCGCCGAACTCAATCGTTATGTTTTTCAATCCAAAAAAAAAAAAAATTCCTTTTAAACGTAGCTATCGGACAGCAGATATTAATGGAAAAGAGTCTTATCATTAGTAGTAGATAGTTATAATATAAACTAAAAAATATAACAGATTTTACGAAATTGGAGACGATTCTAGAAAATAACTCCGACACATTTAAGAGGACTTTAAGCCCGCATTTTTTGGCTCATCGGTTTAGCTGACGGTCGACATTTTAATATCGAAATTTCGTAACTTAGAATTAACATTATGGCGTTTAAATATTAGAAATTATATGTTAAACACGAATGAAATGAAATTTAAACAGGTGGATATTTTCGAGGGTACCGTATTCTTCTTTTTTATTTAATAAAATATTGCTTATAAAGTTATAACAAAAAAGTTACAGCTCAGAGAGTTTATTGTTGTTACTTTAGTTTTTTTTTTCTTATAGCTGTTTTTATCGAAATTTCAAAAACTAATGTACGCGGTGCCCCCGAAAAAATATATATATATATATATTATATTTAATTTTATTACGTGTATTTATACGAGTGCACCATATCACTTAAGTGTAAGTTATGGTGTTTCCAAGATAACAAAAAAAGAAGAAGTTTGAATATTAATAACAATAATAAGAGACATATAAAAAAAAAAGAGAGTAAAAGTCACCGAAAACAACCGATGTGACTGTATATTTTTGACATAAGATTCTGCAGATGTCTAATTTTTATAATTTTACGTTTTAACATTGTCTAGCTACACACAATTGAAAATTAAATTGTTTCGATAAAAATTACTGATGTAAAAATGTTCAGCTGTAGATATCTAAAAAAATATACATATATGTACTATACAGGATGTAACACGAAAAACTGACACCTGCAATTACATTTGATCCGTTTAATATTTTTAACTTTTTTTTCTGGCAATAGTTTCTAAAGCATTGCTCTATGGTTCCTCTCATTGATATTTTTTTAAAAACTAAAAATAACAAAATTCTAGATACTCAAATATTTACTCATGTTGAATCGCTAAATTTCTACAATTTTCTTTTTGGTTTACAAAAATCAGTAATACAATAATTTGTCGAGGAAGAATTGTTGGCAAATGGATTAATATTATTTTGTGTCTAATGGCGGCAATGAAAAAATATCGTTAGCTTCAAAAAGTTTAAGAAAATTAATAATTCATCATTCGTAAATATTTTTGACAACAGTTTAGTTTCAATTTATGTTAATAAAAATTTAGCTTTCTCGGATTTTGTGAAAACTGTTTATTTTTTTATTTTATGATTTTAAGCAAAATATGTAAAATAAAATGATCAAAGCGCAAGGCTCAAGTAATTATAACGAGAGTAAAAATCTTTAACATATTGAACAGAACACAAATAATTTCAGATCTTCATGTAAGAGCCTGTACGGCATAAGAATACGTTTAATTTTCAACATTTTGCCCTTAGGAATTATGAAACTTAAAATAATAACGTCCATTAAGGATACGTATTGAACTTTGTTGACATTTTGGGAAATTAAAAAACCAAAAAATAACCGAACGAAACTTAAGAATTATGCAAATACGTGAATATATTTTGAACCGAAAACTTTCGATATCACAGTATCATATACACCTAAGAGATTTAGGTACTTAAAACTTATACGGGGTTTCAAAAGCGATTAAAATTTCTCAGAAACCAAAAAGTAATCGTATTAGAAAAGATTCGCGGGACACCGAGTTTATGTGTGTACAGCGAACGTATAATACTCTATTTTTTTTTTTTTTTTTAACATAATTATCGTTAACCCGTTTGAATTGAATTTATTCGGAAACGCTGCAGGTGCACGGGCAAACTGTTCAAATATTAATATCTGTTGAGAAAGTTTATACAGTTTAACCGTTAATAACTAAATTAATTGTTAATAATATCGCAATTAGTATAAAGTGGATGGTTTTATGTATAGCAAAGTTGTTAAATAATCTCAAAACTGCATAATATAACCATCAATGTTAATCGGCATTGTTATGCGTAACTTATTTTGAATAATTTAAACACTACAGTCGATATAATATATCCTACCATCATACCAATATTACGAACATGGAAGTTTGTTCGGATGGATGTATGCATGTTACCGCTTCTCGCCCAAACTACTGAACGGATTCTACCGAAACTTCGTTACATAAATGCAGTAGTATACCAGAAATAACGTATTATAGACCACTTCCCCGTTTCTTTTTTGATATTTTTAGTTCAAAAGGCATATTATTCTCGTTAATTTATGAGTTATCTAGGCGATAAGGATGATTTAAAAAAATAAAATAAAAGATAACTGTTACTGGGGAAGGGCCACTGTTGTAGATGGGAAGTCGGGTAGATGAGTAGGAAACATAAAGTTATTTTATTTATATCTGTAAGCAACGATAAACCATTCCTAACGAGAAATGGTTTGGAGGCGAAGTTCGGTTATACGTGTTTTGAAAAGCCATACAATTTACCATTTTCGTAGAAATTTGATATCGAAACACTCAATTTTTTTTTTTTTTTTTTTGCAATAAAGTACGACTTATAATAAACCTCCTATCCAAAGTATCAAGAATTTCTGTTAGGTTTAACTATTTTATCTATAGAGTAACTACCAAATAAAAATTACGTACAAATATCGCAAAAATAAAATGTCTAAAGAAAACTCGACAACAGCTCAAATGTTTTTGAAATTTTTTCGACTTGAAGACCGTCTCTCACTTTCATATAAAAGTTCATTACTTATTGCGTTACGTACATACGCATGGCTTATTCATTCTTCAATTATCTGTGTATTAGTTTTCCTGCGACGCGCGGGTTTTTTTTTTATTAGATGCGTACAGAAATATTCGTTCAGAAATTTGGCCCCAATCGTCAACTTCAAAGGTGGTAGTTTCCGGTAGTGAATTTTGTCTTTTTAGTGCGTTGAAGAGGTATTGTTATGATATCCTTAGTACTTTTATTTGTAAAAGGGAAAAATTGAAAAAAAATAATGTTCGAAAAAACGAGAATATTTTGGAAACGCGTCGTTCCGGTAAAATCGATTTTATTTTTTGTACACTGAAAAATAATCGTAGAAACCGGAAATTCTCATAAAAATATTGTACCAGTATTTTTGAAATTTGCCAGCGTATTTTATTTATGTATTTGTAGCTAAATGAAATTGTCTAGTTATTTATTTTTTTTTTTTTTTTCGTAGATAGCATTTGTGCAGCTACATATAAATGCTTAATAATTCAATACAAAGTATATTCCTCGTACGTTGCTCTTATGCGTTTTTTTTATTTTTATTCGCGTTTGAAGTTCATAATCTGGTATATTATTTCTCCTTAGTATATTATGCAATGAAAGCTCTTTGCCGTAACACCGCAACGTCTTCTCGTCCTTCTTTAACCTACGCCATTTCTCGTCTGGGTTTCTACTCCTAAATGCGGCCTCAGGTCATACGCCATAGACGTCACGGTCGACTAAAGAGTCTCTCTGGTTTCGACGGTGTAATTTTACTAGATATTTTGAATTTTCTCTTCTGCGGCGTCAGACACGTCTTGCCCATCCAGTTATTTTGCTCTTCTTTATCATAACTATACCCTGAAACTCTTTGCGAAACCTATATATTTTGAGATCATCATTGGTTTCGCACTAAAACTCTTCATATTATATATTTTCTTGAGAATGTGAAGCTCGACAAATTTGTCTTTATACATTTCCACCTAAACGTCATTATATTTTTCGCATCGGTTTTTAGTGAACAGCTCATGTCATATATAATTTTCATCTTCAAATTGTTTATTATTATTTTTAAATTTTCTCGATAATATATTAGATTGGAAATGGAATCTTGACATTCCAAAGAATATTATTTTTTGCGCTCAATCTTCTTTGCAATTTCTCATGTCCACCCATGATCATGTCATCGGTTTTATTACAAGATATTTTAAGTATCTTTCGGGTATCATTTGTCCTATTTTTTATTCCGTCCATCAGAACCTAATCAATTTTTTTTTTTTATTTTGATGAAGAGAAATTAACGAAATAATTAATATCGCATACTAAACGACTAAATGTTTAGATACCGACAAAGCATATTAGACGGTGAGCAAAATTCGTTTTTTTTTTATATAAAAAAAATGCTCATAAAAAAATACGTAGGTAAATAGGTAATAATTGTATGCTTATAAGCCTGACGAATTAATTTATCCGAAGCACCCCCGACTGGATAATATTATATAGCGCATAAAACTTTTTATTATACGCGTTTTGCACGGCAATATTATGTTAAACTGTTCTAAAAAGTATTTTAATAATAATAATACATTTTATCGCCGCCGCCGTCGTAATAATAAAGGCGCATAGGAACCTACTCTTCGTTATTTTATCGATACGGGTAATTTGCGTGTCGTTGTGTTATGTTCAGTCCTATAACACGTACGTAAACGTAGGAACCTATGCGCCAGCTAGTAATACAATTAAAAAAATATCGTACGTGTCAATATCGCATATTGTAAATTTGTCAATATATCGTATGTACCTGAGAAACAGAAGGGACCAAGTTATTTTTGTAAATTTTTAGTAGAAGTAAAAAGACCATTTTTCGCATGATTTTATTTTACTAATACCGATGGTGTGAATTCAATGTCAAAGTTATAGACAATAATGAGGTTTATTTGTATAGTTTATTTATCACAAATTTAACAACAAAAACCAAGTCCTATCACTGAACTTGAATCATAATCGTCGAGCGTACAGCTCAAACGCGCATTTCCGGAACGTTAAATGTTTGACGGTTTTAATTAATATTAAAAACGGCCCGAGAGTATTTAATAAAGTAACACCCGGTAAAATCCATTTTTTTTTTTGTTACTGCCTACACTCATTTTTAATTTCAGTTATTTACCTATACGTATAGTATGAAAAAGTAATTTTATCACACGAAAGTAATAATATAATATATAACGAATTAAACACTGGTAGCCGTCTACGTAATGCTATAATATTATGATGCATTTAATAATAATATACTCGTACGGGTGGTAGGGAATTTTAACGAAATTAATATGAAACTACGGAAATAGCCGGCGGTAGTGTTCAAATTAAATTAAATTCCTAAATACACTCATCTGAAGCATCACGATGAGTTAGACCGCGAAATCCTATTAGATAAAATAATATTCAACTTGTAATGTGCGTTGCATCATGCAGCAGTCTGCAGCGGTGATGCGAACAGTAAAACCGAAATATCTCGATTTAATGTTATGCATAGCAAACTGTAAGGTTTTTTGAGCAAATTATACTGCGATTATAGTTTTCGTATATTACAAAGAAGAATAATGCACGTATCGATGACTGTGGACGTCGGAATAAAAATGAATATGAAAATAAAAAACCATACAATAATAATATCCATGGCCACCGTTGAAAGTTGGAAACATAGGATATATAGGGTAATAATTTAGTTTGTGTACCCAATAGAGTCGTGAGAGTGGATGGTAGATATAGGATATAGAAACCTTTTGTCGGTTTTTTTTTTCTTTTTAATTGAAAAGAAGTGTTTCCCTCTTAAATTCTAAGGATATAGAGAATAATTTATTAAACTAATATAGACTTTTATTTACCCGTAACAGACCAATAATGGTTTTGTATTTGCTGAATTAATTATAATGTGGAGATCAAAATTATGGTTCAAGAAAAATATTATACCCAACTCAGCCACTCAGCAGGCAGAACTATAAGCACTTAAGATTTGCGATTAAGATTTCTATCTATATATAAATATAAATATATAATCCAGCGGTTTCCTAACTATTTTTATTCAAGGCTCCCTAATAGTAAAAAGAAATTGTTCACGCCTCCCGCAAAGAATATTTAATAAAATAGGTTAACAATTATTTAATATTTATTAGTTAACAGTAAACTTATTATTTTATTTTTTACAAAATAATTAATGCGAACAATGCGCTTGTTTTTTGTTTATTAATTTTTCAAAATTAGGAATTAACGTGGTTACAGCAATACTCATTTCTTTTTCCACGTTGAGTCTGGACCGATATTTTGATTTTAATACAGCTACTGTTGAAAATCCTGTTTCACACAAATACGATGTGGCAAATGGTATTAATATACCTACAGCTTTGTTGGTAACTTCAGGATATTCATCTTTAATACTGTTCTAAAATCCTATAAGTGAATGTGAAGGAAATTGCATTCGTAGTGAAGAATCGGATGGATAAGATAATATAAGATAATCGTTTCCATAAAATTTTTATCAGACGCATAATTGATCTAAAAATAACTATATGTACTAAATTCTAACCGCGCGCCGCGCCTCCATTGTTAAGTTCTCGCACCTCCTTTGGGTGGCGCGCCACACAGTTTGGGAACCGCTGATATAATCTATGAAGATATGCAGTACCATTTCCATTATAAAATGCTACCTCTGAGCGGGCTGAGCATTCTTTTTCATTTAAATTAATAAAGTTATAATATGTATATCTCAGGAATAGTAGGAAAGAAGTAAACGAATTACAGTTATTATTAATTTCTTTAAATACAATTACGTATTTAAACTTTAAACTTTTTAGGGACTTGTGCATTTTTTGGTCATAGAATAATTGGGACAAAATGGGTCATCTTTGTTGTTTTGTCACAGTGAAGTCGGGTTACCGACAAATAAAGTTATCGACAATTTATAAATTAAAAAAAAAAAAACTTAGAAATCAGTACTATTAAAATTAAATAAAAAGAAAAAAAAATTATACGCACACCTACTGTACATGTAATGAATAATTATTATCAACGATAAACAATTCTGAGTCGAGTTCGGTCGAAAAATTGTTCAATAAATAAAAATTTAAAATTGTTCCTGTTTACATTTTTACTTGCAAAATTATAAATAACAAGATTTTTAGTACATTTTCAACGGATTTGACCATATTTTTGAACTTCAAACGGTTACAAAAACAAATTGCGCCGTTATAATGTACGCAAAGTAACACACGACGTGCCGTTTCTCGGACGACGATATAATTTTAAATTATCATCACAAAAATAATAATATATTTTACCGGCGACAGCGTTTTCGGATGAGTTTTCGGGATTTTCCCCTTTATACGCAAATTGTGTTATTATACTGGTATGACAGCGACATCATCGCCGTATCACCGACTACCGTCGTCATCGTTTCAACTTTCTCACATCGACTACGCGTCAAATATTACACAATAGTATGTAGTTGTGATGCGTTTTGACGAAAATTTGTTTTTCGAGAGATTACTATTATAATTGAATTCGTGTGTCGTATAAAGTTTAATAAATCCCCAAATATTATAACGATCCGATAGGGCATAATGCGCTTTGATGTGTTTGAGCTGCAAAAAAAAACCCCTGAAGTTTCAAAATAATGTTCCGTCGTTATGATGGTGAGCTATTATCGGATCAAAGACAGCAAAGGTATAAATTTGTTACCCGAACATGTTTAAATTTATATTCGATTGTCCAAAAGTATTAAGAAAAAGATATATTGATTAAGTATGCATAGCAGAAACAACCCAGTGAAATAGTCTCTATTTTCGGGGAAAGATAAAAAGAAAAAAAAATGCAAAAGTATCATAGAAAAAAATATTAGAGCTATAAAACAAGTATTAATTTTAGGTTTATTCAACCTGTTAGGATCATCCCGTCTCACAACAAACTCTTGAACTATCCATCGCTAAAATCGCAGTTCACCTTATTCTCGATTTCCTAAAGCTATTTATATTATCTTAGGGTTCTTAGCACTTCTTTTATAGTAGGGAGTTTTCACTTCTACACGCGTATGACACGCGTCACAATTTTCATTTTTAATTCTATTTCTTGAAATTTAATGATATCACTATAAAATGCTTTTTTTTTTTGTAATAATAAACCACTCTTTTACTAGAAATCTTACTCCAGTCATACATTTTGCAAGAATTTTCTTGTAGAATTTTTGAACTTGTTAGCACATAAAAGAGGTCATTTTTCGATTTTCGTTGTAGTTTCCTAATAAATCTGAATAATTGGCGGTTTTTGGTATAGTTTTGTTGATTTCCCAATTACCTTGATAACAAGATAAAATATAACATGTTTCATGAAATTTTGTTTAGAATCATTTTACGTTAAACATTTTTTTATCGTTACATACAAATATAAGTTAAATTACTATACATAATATGTTCCCTTGCATCTTCTCACCTAAAACCATGGCACATTTATCAAGAGTATCAGTTTTTTATTATTGTTTTTTTTTTTTTATAGTACACTTGTTATCAACTAAAAATGTTCATACAATAATTACGGTATTTATAATATGATATTGTATTGTTTTATTTAGTTTTCTTATTATTCTATCTGTCGTTTTTTATATAGTTTCTCATATTCGCATCACTAACGGCAAATTTCGCGCCAGTTGGCCGTAGTAATAATGTATATAATATTATTATTATTTGTTGGCTTTTTTTTTTTTTTACGATACGCATTTTTTTATATTAATAATAAAACGAAATGATATGACGTTTATTACATTCTATGTATTCAATGTAATAATAATAATACAGTAAGTAGTACTGCTGTTGGAGCTGTAATCGATTGCTGCAGTAGAACGAGCCTTTGATATGAAATTAAATGTCGCGCACACGCCCGTCATATTTTATTATCAAAACAGTATAAACAATATAATAGTAGACTAGATATTTTTACATATTATAAAATGACATATTATACAACTGTTTTTATCAAAATACTTCGCACCATGGGTGTGCCATACTGCTGTAAGCAGGAATTTAGGTCAGTTAAATAATATATACCGAGTAATTTAATTTATATCGCTGCACAACGATGAATTATTGCAAATTAAAAATTACTTTGAACGGAATTCGGTTAAACATACGATTTGATAAACTTAAATTAAAAATGTTGTTAAGTTTTTAACTGTACAAAATAAATTACAATCGATCGTGTTTTTTTCACTTGAAACTTTTGGGTTTTTTTTTTTGTGAAACCAAACAAGAATTATTCACATAAATCGGTAAATCAGAAAACGATGTTCTTGAAATACTGAAATTACATAAAAAAAAAAAACCCTGAGAATTACCAGTATCTTTTGAAAATTATCAAAAGCAAAAACGAAAATTAAATATAACAGAAAATGATTGTGTTATTGCGTAAATATCTCCTAATTATTTAAAAAACTATATTACAAAGAAAACCAGAGAAAAACATGATCTCTCAAATTCGCCGCCTATACACAAAATTCGCTACCAGAAACCGACCCCGAAGTTGATAATCGGAGCCAGATTTCTGGTGGTAAAATCGTACAAAGGCAGAGGGAAAGAGCACGCATCAAATACGCGCTTTTACGTATTCACGTGATAATAACTTTCAAATCTGAAAAAACCGCGTACTTAAAATATTCCTGTACACATTTAATTATTCACATATATTCACGTATTTCACGAATTATACTTAAAAAAAAAAAAAAAACGAACGCATGTAGTCAATTCAAGTGTATCCAATATACGCGAGTATACATTTTTCTTTCGCTTGTACACGCACTCAGTTTTCATACTTTTCAATTCACGTAATACATTCCTCATTACGATCAGTATCCAAACGCTAATAAAATTGTTTTAGAAGCTTTTATCCATATGCAATTCACGTTATTTTCGTGCACGAAACGAACAAATAATAATTATAATTAAAATCGTCCGACTTAACGATAATATATTAATTAGCATCGTCAAGACATTATAAATATGAGTAATACGGGTTTTTTGCGTCTCGCTACTAAAAAATCGTTTACCAACATCGCGCAATAATTATAACGCGATATTGATGTTGTTATTATTATAAAACTTGTAAACCGTGTTAGAATTGTATGACGTTTTTGTTTTGTATTTTACGCGCATTATTCGGCCCATTAACTACACAAAAACGAGAAAAAAACCGCGAACAAATTGAATAAAAAAAAAAAATTGTCATCTAGTTCCAGCGTTTTCTTCCCGCCCTCGCTGCAAATTTCACGGAATTATCACAAATACTTATTAAACCGCCAGAAATATTCGCTGTACAATCATATTATAATTATAATCCGGGAGTATCCAAGCAGTTTTCATAATAATAATTTATGGCATTATGGATTTTGTAATTTTAAATTTTTTCGATATATGTTTTCTACCACAGAATACTTCTTGATCTACATTTTAAGAGTAGCGTGTTTTCTAAAATAACATCGTATCTATAATTAGTGTGTGAGAAAGGCGTTTATTGATTTAATTTTATTGATTACCAATAATCTGGATTACCTAATTTTTTTACAGAATACTCATGTTAATCCCTTTCCAGACGTGATATTGTTTTTCACAACACTAAACTGTTCGTATAATATATGTATTTGGCACTTTCGGATTTTTTACATTTTACGTAGATGTACAAAACCGTTTGGTCATACGAAAATGCTTAAACATTGAATACTAGCTTCATTAGAAGTATTAAAGTGATAAAAAAAAAATTAAAAAAGGTTGACCGTAATTTAGTAGTGTTTTTAGATTAAATTTCGACGAAAATCGTAAAACTGACTGCGTTTTAATAATACGAACTTTGTTCGGATTTGTTAACAATGGTTTAGTACAGTATATGAATTAATAATTTTTTTTATTCTACTTTTCCAAACTCTCCACCTATAACAGTTGCACACCCGTCAGCAGGATCAGATCTTTCATTTAAAAATACTATCCCGTACCACACTCGCTCGCTAGACCCCACAATATTATTGTGTTTTATAGCAAAAAGCGTTCAGTGCGAATTTCGCAGCCCTAAATTTCAATATATATGTATTTTTTTTTTTTTTAAATATGTTTCTATGAAAGAACGCTAAAGGAACAGTGTCCCGGAACGCCACAAACGTAAATATAACACTTCACCAGCGTTTGCACGCATCGTCGACTTTTTGAGCCGGAAAACGGTTAGAACCGCACCGGACAATCAGCATAATATTATAGAAAATAACGCGCGAAGGTTTATTTTTAAATTATGTTACGTATAGGTATATTATAATCACAAGTTAGCAGACGTCAACATATAATATAATACTATAAATTATGCGCAGCGTACGGTGTGTAATTTTTTTTCGATTTGCGGTTCTATTTCCGTGCCACAGGTATATAATACAATATTATAATAATTACCTTTATTTATTTTTCTAACGTCCTCGTTATATTCTCGTTATAATACAATATATTGCAGTGTTTTCCAAACTGTTTGACACTGCGGACCGCTCAGAGAGCATTCGAGATGTCGCAGACCAAGTAAATTTGTTGGTGACCTAATTTTCACTTACACATTTTGATATGAAGTCGTTACGGACCTTTTTTCTTTTTTTTTTTCGTATGGAAGAAAGTTTATTGTAACTCTGACAGAATTGTGTACAATCGGTTGGGAACCACTGCATGTAACAGATTTACACTTAAAATATAATAGTGAATAATATATTTGATATTCAATTGATTGTTACGTAAACACTATTTCGACCAAAACAATATTATAAAGATGGGAATTTGAATTTTCAACAATATCGTTCAAATTAAAAAAAAAAAAAAGAATAGATCTTATATACTGCTGATGAGTGTGCCATTGTTGTAGGTGAGAAGTTCGTAAGGTAGGATTCACAGAGTCATAACGTAACGTATAACTGTGTGCAGTATGCCACGATATAGCTTAATTAAGCGTTAGCGAAATACAATTCTGGATGAAGTTTTGTTTAATACGTTTTTAAATGTTGTAATTGTTACGATACCTATGAATGGCTAAAGATTAAAATTTTAAGAAAACGGCAAGGAAAATAAAAAATTACTCTCTCGATACACCAACTAGATACAAATTATTTTCGGAAAAGATACCACACTTGAAAACCGGAATAATATTTCTGATAAAATATGTCAGACTCGATTTCGCTCGGATTTACTTGCCTTTATTACTCGTATATATTTTATTCGCGCCCGCGTGTATAAATACCGGCGAAACAGATAATTTATAATGTTTTGGAATAGTATACGTTTTGACGGAAGTTTTGCCGTTAAAAAACGTCCGAAAAACCATAAAGTAACAAAAAAAAAAAACTCCCACATTTGACAATGTAATTTATCTCGTCGGGTAGGTAGGCACGCGCGCGTTACGTCGCGGTTTGACGTCGGCTGATTGTTTGGCCGCGCGAAAACCGAACGTTCCGTATCGGATGGACTTCGCACACGTCCTAACCACGGCAAAGGTCCCAGTCCGGGTCGCGGTCAACGACGACGTCTATATAACACTTCGGGGGGATTTAACTTTTTTACCCCGGAGAAAACTACAGCAAAGACGTATCATATATATAAAGAGAGAGAGAGAGAGAGAGAGAGAGACATCGTTTGATCTCCGAACAATGAACCGTATACTATATATTTTGCGGATATTTCGTAGCGGAACGCGGCAGAATGAAATCGACACTGTATATAGGGTCTACGGGAAGAAAAAAAATCTACGGGAAATATGTTCGGTGGAAATTTCGTCGGCGAAAAACCGACCGCCACTGCTTCTGATATATCGTCGTAAAATAATCGTATTATATCCGGTCGTTGGCGCCTGAAAATGAATATCCGCGATTATTAAATATTATTTTTCATATTATACGAATACGGCCCCCCCCCCACCGCGCGAATAATCAGATTTCGTAGTACAATCAAATTGTTCATAATATAATTTATTTGTTTGAAAAAAAAAATTACTTGAGTTAAAACCTTGCGAAATTATTCACTCTAAAATGTTACTTTGTCCTTATTTTTGCCACGAATCATTTGCGTTCTAATCGAAAACGTCAACACCGAAATATATTTTAACTATCATACTCCGTCTACTTCTGGTGATTTTAATGTAGGTTACTGTTTGAAAACCGAAAACAGGTATTCGATTCACCCTAACAAAAAAAAAATATTAACGTAATATTTTAGAATTACTTGTTCATAAATTGTAAAAGAATGAAAAATTAAGAAAAAACTCGATACTCTTCGTGGGAAACTCTGTATGTACATACGAAATTTAAAAGGTGTATAATTCATATGCATTCATAATGTATTTTGCTGAAACAAGCATCACAAATAGCCGATACTTTTCGGCTTTCCGTGGATATAATTAATATTTGACGATTCGTACATTATATTGCCTATATATGTTACAGGGCGATTTCGTTTCGAATCGAATTATTTAACGACAATATGTTACACGCACACGGTAAATGAAACGGAAAAAGTCGCCCGCATTCTTTTTGCGGGGAGGGAGGGGGTTCCGGACATTAATATGATTTTCGTTTGTAGTTTTTTTTTTCTTTTAGATTCTGAGCTTATTGGTGTTTTCTTTTTTTTTTTTTTTTAACGAGAATCAGGTCACGTTGTTTACATAATATAAGTAAATTTCACTTAGTTAAAGAGAAAATAAAAATAATACGACACTTGTACGGCGCGTATATATACGTTTATCACCGCACAGACTTTACCAGTGCGCGCGTATAAATTATTATTATTATTAGCAAAGGGTCGTGTAAAATGTTTCATGAGACCGTACACTGTATATAAGGATGAACACAGAGCGTTTCAATGGAATGTTAATTCCGTTTTACTTTTTTCCCCTATTTTTTTTTTTTTTTTAGTTTAAACAAAAACAAAGAAAAAAGAATAAATAATAAAAGCAATGTACGAATAATAGCGAAAACACGAACATAAAAAATATTATTTTACTCTAATTGTGTGGCTGAAAAAGAGCAATTTTTTTTTTCATTATTCGCAAATTACTATACTCTTTGGCGCTTTTTCTTATATATTTTCTATAGACATTATAATGTGTAAATAAAATAAAATTATAATAATAAAACCGCGGTACCTAATGAAATTATTCTATACAAAAATTTAACATTTAAATTAAAATCTATTTAGAGCATTAAACAAAATAATAATAATAATTCGTAATCAGCAAGCCTCTTTCAAGCCTCATTGCAATATTTAATTTATTATTTTTTTCTAATAATAAATTAATCTAAAATAGTAATAATTTCCGGGTTCTATAACATTTTAACCTGTAGAGTGTAGGGTTATTTAAAGAGCGGTATTTCACGTGAAAATATAATTTGAATATATAAATGGTTGGAAAGAGGGTTGATAGTTGAAACTTCCAAAAAGGCACATCTTTGATATTTCTACACCGAACATATACAAACCGTCATACTCTTGTTTCATTTGTGACACACAAGGGTGTAAATAGTTTAAAAAAAACCCCACTTCAACAATATATAGTTAAATTAATATTTTAACAATCTTTATCCAACCAATATTTTATTACATCGATCCACCCACAAAACGAATCTACTTCCAGACTATGAGCGAATTTGGTTTAGATGGTAGCTGCTAAAATGTTCAAAAGTAACGGAAATAAGATATATATATATCTATATAGATTTATAACATACACAATGCAGTGCTATGGTCTATGTTTTTGATGAAAATATAAAAAAAAAAAATAATAAAACAAAACGTGTAATAAATAATTAAATGTTACCGTGACAATAGATTTACGCGTTTTTGCCGATGCCACGATAGCTGAATATTTTATGAATGTACTTATATACAAACGTTCATTCGAAAATATCATATTTGAGAATAATACGGGTGAGGGTTGGTGTGATGGTTGAAAATGGATCACGGAAATATATCAGGTATGCAAGTTTCCCACGATATGACCATCGCGATATCTTGGAAAGTATTAAATGTTTTGTAATTTTTTTTTTTTAACATAAAAATAGGTAACTTTAAAATGTTAAATTACCATTATTTTGTGTCACTCTTATTTTCAAAGGTGAACCGACTACCTACTTTTGATTTCAAAATGGTAGACCTACGTTAAAAATGCCATAAACAGATTTAGTGTTAGTTTAAATACATTTTGGTGTTGAAGTTTTCGATTCCTTTCTTACTTTTTTCTTAAATTGTTATAAAAATAAAACGGCAAAAAAAGTTAATACTTTCTAAGATTATCGATTATATTATCTTCGTGAGACACCTTGTATGATATAATTATTGTATACATGAAAACTCGATGATAAAAACCGGAATATATACATGTACTTATACTATAAAACAATATCGATAATGAAAAAAAAATTCTGTTTACACAGTGACGTTAAAAACTATAGAGAAAAACGTTCGAGGGGGTTTCTGATGGACGGCGGTTCAGAAATTCCAGCTTGTCTCGCTTCGTGGTCGTTAGTCCGGATATATTTTTGACAAAACTCAAACATCAAAAGTCCCCTAAAAAAACAGCAGTTTTTTTAAATGATAATAATAAGTTTAGTGTGGTATAGTGACATAAATGGACCGTTAAGCTGTTGTGCATGATGATGATGATGATGATGATGATAATGATTAAAATCGGTTAAAAACGACAAAAACTGTCGAGCGTCATTTCTTATATTTATCTATATATATGCATATTATACGCTACTCTGCATTAAGTTAGTCGACGTATACAAATACGGTACAATTAAAAAAAAAAAAACCACTACGTTAATACTGACCGATGGTGGGCGGTGACGCCAAGTATACTTATACTATGAGCGAACGAGAGGAGGCGTGACGGAGAAAATGATAAATTTTAACGATACGATTTTCGAACGAATCTGCGTCGTCGATCGTCCCGTCTTCAAGAGGCCGATTTTTCAAAAAAAAAAAAAAAAAAAATTTAACTCGACAATATGAAAAATTATCATTTTTTATCGTTTCAAAATATCCAAACACAGTAAGAATCCATAATAAAAAGCAGTAGTGCTTCCGGAAATTTCAATGAGAGAAGATGTAGCAAATAAAAATCGTAAAATTGTCTTCTCTACCCAAATGATCTACGGGAATTGGTAATTTGAAAGTTTACAGATCCTAAATAAGCTAATTTCTAATCAATACATTAAGCTTTTACTCGTAACTTGGCTGAAATATATGCACTTTGATATTAAATTACTTTTTTTTTTTTTGTATTTTTAAGCCAACGGTGGGGGGAATGGGATGTTACCTTTGACATTCCTCCCCTGCATACTCCACTGATAAACGTCTCTACGAGCTGATTTAAAGTCAAACGGCGCTCGATTTACTGCTAGATCGTATTGCGGGGAGCCGTGATGACAAATGCTGGTTTTTGTGATAGAACATAATATGTGCTATTTTCCGTGCTCGATTCCTAACTGAATTTGAGTGACGAGCAATCAGAAGACAGTGTGCCACGATAGAATCTCGTCATGTGATCTTAAAACTTTGTGTTAGTACAACCTAAGTGATAACTGTTGTCTTTGTAAAATCCAACTTAGAATCAATCGACTTGCGGTGTCAAGAGCTCGCTTGAGACCAAAGAGGGAATTAACTGGCGAAACAAGCGTCGCGTGTGCTTAAGATTCGCATTGCCAGTTTGAAATAAGTTTTCAAATCTAAAAATTATGTCGACGATAACCAAATAAATACCGATTGGACATTCGAAAAAATTTAAAAAAAAAATAAATAATGACAGTACCTTTGAAGAGCCTATAATATAAAATTGTCACATGATACCTCTTCTTTTTTTCTTTCTTTTTTTCGTTTTAAACAGCCTTATAAACATATTTGCCTCAGGGGAAAGAATTACAGAAAAACACCATTATTGTGAGGCACTATAATAGAATGGGTTTCCGGTCTGGATCGTTCAGAATCCAAAATAAATATTGCGCCTCGGCTGTACCTACCGACACAACGTTTACGCCTTATGGCGTTATCGAAATACATCACGGATAAGAAAAAAAAAATTAATGTTTTTTTTCTACACCCCTCTAGACTTCCGCGATATTGTGTAGCCTGGCGTGTTTGTTTTTTTTTTTTATTCGTAACAGACCGTCTATTATTATTATATTTTTTCGCTAGTAAGGCGTAAGTACACTCGAAAATATTCGTCTCGTCTAAAATGTCTTACGTGAATTCCGAAAGAAAATGTCGGCGAATAAAGAAATGATTTGAAGACCATCAATTGTTTTGCGCGTTTACAAGCACAATAATATCACTGCACTACGCACTGTGTAACATTCTAACATACCGGCGCCTAATACAATTGTTTTTAGACTCATTCGCATTGTGTATTCGTCGACAGCATAAAACATTTAAAATATCCGTACCGTCCTAAAGAAGGTACGAGTATACTATACATAGAGGAAAACGTTTTGACCTTATTTATTCTGATTGTACCGGTTCTAAGAAACCGTTTGTTCGGAACGTTGCAGTATCTGTGTTCATTTATGATTTCGATATACGTGTATAATATTAACGTCTGTTTTAATTTATATAAAAAAAAAAAAAAACAGAAAAATGTATAAATATCTATAAATTGTATAATAAGAAAAATCGATAACGTTCTGAAAATATTGCTGTAATATTTACACTAAATCAATATAATAATACGTAGGTATAAAAACATTTCATATTTTTCGGCTATTGCAGTTTACAGAATTAAAATGTATTTTCTCTTTTCGCGTGCGTTTATAAAAAAACTTTTCTACCGCAATACATTTAGGAATCGTGGCGAATTTCATCTATTTTCGTCTATAGTCATATTTTTGATTTTCCGGGTAATTCCCTCAAAAGCGGAGAAAAATCGAGGGGAGAGAGAGAGTAGGAAAAACGGGATATTCGATTTTATTATTATTAAAATTATTATTACAATTCGGTTAGGAATAACGTCGAAACTTGAAATTTTTACCGAATAATTATATAAATGCCCTTCCTAAACCCCATACAATACTCACAACATTTTTTCAATTTTTTTTTTTTTTTTAGCTATTCATGGTTATTTTTAACCGTTTGCCCCCTAGCAGGAAGGCTTGGAAATTAAAACGCACCTGTGTTATTTTTTGAGATTATACAATAATATTGTTGTATTGTACCGGACCACGATCTGTGAAAGTCCGTGTACAGGTACACCGTAAAGTGTTTGTCTGACCGGGTCGCACCACCGCGGTAAAAACGGCCACAACCGCGTACACGTACGGTATTATACTGCGATGCGAAAACGCCTCCAGAAACCGCATCGTTCGAGTACATTCTGACCCAATAAACCCCATATTACATAAACAAAATGTCATGTTTCCCGGTCAAATATTATGATCAAGTGACCGTATATAGCAAGTATGCATATACCTACCCACTCTGACCCGTTTTCCACGACCGGGTTCGCTATATGTAATGCAATTTATATATATATATATATATATATATACATATGCATAACTAAATACTATATATATATATATATATATATATATGTACTTATTGTTGTCCGACGGGGTATAAAATGTTACGAAAACACGAGTTCAAACAACAATGTTACAGTTTTTGTGTGTGTGTGTAATAAATAATATTTTGTCGCGGGAGAATTTCGAACACTCAGCGATCCCGGGCGTGGTAGAGGGGCGGTCGGAAGGGAAGAGAGCTCTGCTGCGCGTACATCAAAATACCCGACGCGTAAAAATCGCCAAGAGGTAACCGGGTGCCTACGTATATTATTATAATATTATTCTAAACTCCTAGAGACACTTTGACGACGAGCACGCCGAGCATAATATTATGCGTATTATTACAAATGATTATAACGCGTGTTACACCCGTCTTAATTATAATAATACTGGCGACTCCGTCCTCGTATATTTTTACAATGCCTTCACTACGGGGTGTATATTATTATACAAGTTAAATAGCCGGTAAAATGCGAATACACACCCGACCGTACGTAAAAGTGACATAATATATTTTAAACCGTTCTAATTATAGCTCGTTTATAATTAATGCGGAATGGTTGTCTTTTGAAATTACGTTTGTTCAACGTCCCTCTAGAGTTATTATCTGTGCACACGACATTCGGTTTTACACCCGTACGCAAAAACTAAAATCGTTCGTCATTTACATTTGCGGAGATTCCGATTAACCGTAATAAATAGAGCGAGTTATTATTAAAAATGCTTTATTAGTTACAACAGCCCCCCCCTCCACATTTTTCACCTATGACTAATAATTTACGTCTTCATGCTCGCGTACATATTATGATGTTATTTATGCTTTGTACGATCTATGAAAAAAAAAAAATACTATCATTTTTATAACACTAATGTTATGGTGTCGGATATCATCCATAATATTGTCTGAGGTCATTTTACGAAAACTCTATAGGTGCCGATGGCTTTTCTTTGTCTCTCCGGATAAACGTTAAAATTCGAACTTAGGCCATAGCTGATAACAGCATATAGCGATTCGTATGTTATCATTAGGGCTCGGATTTACGTGTATCTAAGAAACGAAAATATGTATTTAGGCTATATGTACAAAAATATTTGCTACAAAACTCAAAATATCTATTTGTTAGTACTTTATTATTTATGGTCTTATGAGTTCCTAATGAAACAAATATTATTATGATCTAAATAATGCAATTATTCAAAATTTAATACCATAAGTTATAAAACCTAAAAAAAAAAATTAATTATATATTGATTAAAATTTATGACGACATGCATTTTTAAATTTTCAAATTCAAAGGATCATCGATTTGGTCATAAAACTGCCTTACACCGACTAAATAATCTTTCGACTTCGACTAATGTTATGGACAATATTGCATTTTGAGTCAACATTTTTGACTACATCTGAAGGAGTAAGTTCTATATCCAATGAAATTTTAGAAGAAAGACCAGTCAGAATATTTTTGAAAGCTTTCATTTGGGTTAGATTAGGATTTTTTTTTAGAATATTTTTAATTTTGTCTTTTAAAATTTGCAAATTTTGCTTGTACTTTTTTAAGTCTTTTACTGTTTCCTCTATAATATTCAAACTTTTAACTAAAGTTAAGTTATAAGTTTCTAATTTTGTAATGGTATCCAACAAAAAAATATAGTTAACAGTAATGTATGATAATTTATTTTTCATATCATAATTTTTTAAAAGAATTTTAGCTTTTTCTATAAACATTGAAATAGTTAGATCTAGTTTGGCTACATTTTTGATTTCTCAGAAGTTTTGGCAATATTAATTAGTGGCATATAACCAAGTACTCCATCTGGTTATAATTGGTTGTTGAGGAAGGCTGCAATTCGGGTACATATTTTTAAATATATCAATACGTTTAAGGGCTTTTAGAAATATCTTTTTGACTGTAAATATTAATTCGTCTAAATCTGTAAATTTTGATCGGATGGCTTCTACTACTCGGTGAAAGGCGTATGCTGAACACGTTAAATTAATTTATTAATAATTTAGAAATATTTACAACTAATTGTCCCACACTCGGCGTTGCCCGTACCAATTTTTAATGTATTTAATTTAGATTATATTACCCATATTCAGTTTTGGTTTTAACCATGTCAGAATTAAATGAAAAAAAATTGGTGGAAAGTGAGTAGTCCACCTTCGGCGGATTTAATAAGTTCTATTGTGAAATTTGAATAGCCTAAATAATAGTAATAATAATTGTAATAGTTTTTTTTTTTTTACAGTAACACCAAGATAACCCTCGAGTAAATAAAAATAAATAAATAAAAACCCTTATTTTAGCCTTTCAGGGGTTGAATTTTCCAAAAATCTTTTCTTGGCGGATGCCTACATCATAATAGCCTTATGTGTGCTTAATTTCAGCCCGATCCATCCAGTGATTTGGGCTAGGCGATGGTTAATCAGTCAGTCAGGACATGTTTTATATATATATATATATATAGATGATACACCGATACGATATTTGGTATTTGAGCCGATAAAATTGTGTCAAGAAATAAATTTATAAATTATATAATATTATATTTATAGTAGTCTATATTGTCAAAATTAACTAAATACACAAGAAAAATGGAAAAATTAACAAATATATTAAAATATTTAAAATTACCATGTCACATAGAAAATATGTAGTTACATATAAATCCTCAGCAGAGCAAATATGATAACATTTGTTCTGTTGAGTACAGATAACAAAGAGTGACTTTGGCGGGCATAACAAAAACATCAAACTTAATCCCTGTGTACTTAAACCGAGTTTTGCACACACACACACACACAAACACACACGCACACACACACACACACACACACAGGTATATACGGGTGTTTTGGTGCAGTGCAATCGATCGTTGAAAAACGCGTAGTGGCCCGTTCTGCGCCGCATTCATTTCAAATGTTATAATTGATTAATAATATATAATAATACAATATAGTTTTCCTATTCCTTCCCCCTCCCCCTCCATTCGAGCTGTACCGGATATAATAATAATGTAATATTGAATAGGTATACTATTTATACATATATATATATATATATTTCTATATTTAATATATATCATTACGGTTTAGTTTATTCGACCGTTCGGGATTATTACTCATAATGCGACTTGGATAATAGTCACAAATACCCGTCCGCCCATCTATTATACCCGTCCATCCAATATCCTATACAGCTGCGTTATCGTTACATTGTTGAACGATTCGAATGCATAGACTACCTGCAGTCTACTGTATATGCGAACAAATTGAAACGAATATTACAGGTATACCGAATAAATTACTTCCATATCGTTATATTATTTTATTATACGAAAAATCGGTTCGTATAAAACATAATTAATATAACTACCCTAACCTAACTAAAACTATTCGCGACAAACCTTCGCCCCCCCCCCAAATATAATCGGCAGAAGTCAATTTTCGGAATTTTTTTTGTTCATAATTTTTTCTAATGTAATTTTTTTTTTGCTTTTATTTTTTCGTATGAATTGCTCGAGTGCGTATATTTTTAGCGTATGCAATGTATTATATATGCGTAGAATTTTGTATATGTATTTTCAAAATTGTATATGAAATTAATATTTATTGAAAATAATTAAAATAGAAAACTATACAAAATCCACTGAAGTCTTTCTTTCCTAAAGGTACATCTTTGCAAAAATTACAATTTAATTGTAGTTCCGATCGAAACAGAGTTAAATCTTGTAGTTTTTTTTTTATAATTATTTCAATTGAAAATGTTTATTGTATTAGGTATTTTAAAACTACAAAATAATAATTGATGCATTTTATTGCTCGTGTTTTTAACGATTTACGAGTTTACGCTTATAGAGATAAATTATGCCATAACGTTCAACTTTTTGTGATAACCCTTGTATGATTTTTACGAAACTAATTAAAAAATTTAATTTGCATTAATCGAAAAATAGTACACCTATAAATTAGATTTCAGTGGTGTAGCCGGGATTTTATATTAGAAAAGAGTTGTGGGTAAATTTCGTCTGAGTATATGAAAAATGTTTTCTATTTTTATTTTTACGGTTATCTAACACCTAATCATAAAACATTTATCAAAAGAGTACACTATTGGATTTGGTACCTATACATTGCGAATAATAAAAAGTGTTAAATTTTAAATCGTATTATCAATGCACCAGTAAACAAACGATTTTATATTATAAATCGTAAATCACGTAAATATACGTGCATATATACACACGTAGAAACTTAAACAACTAGCCAAATCATAGCGAAAACACTCGTCATGGTCTTTCACAGGCGTTTGTTGTATTTTTATAAGTCTTGTCCCCTAACAGCCACAGGCAAAACGGAAAAGCGGTAAATCGAAAAATAGATAAGAAACGTAAATAAGGGTACCCGTACCCGTTCTAAACTTAAACCTATTAAAACCGTAACGAAACGAATAAATTTAATAGATTCCACACACAGACAAATGACCCAAAACCCATTTAGTGAACCATAAACCTACCTGCCCGCTACGTACTTCTAAAAATATATCGTCGTTCAAACATGATACCCGTACTTACGAGTCCGGACGAAAGTCTAGACATCACGCCATCGCACGATTTATGTTGTTTTAATCTATTCGACTTAATGAATATTAAATTAAAAACATAATTGTTGTTTATTTATTTTTTTTTTTTAATTTCGGATTATATTCTACCAAGGTAGACTACATTAAAGCTGGTGTACACCGTGATAATATTACGTACGCACGGACATTTATTATTTTTATTTCCAAGTCGTTTTGAATAAAATATATTATGTTTATATATGACGTTATAAATAATCATATGTTATTCATGATGCCTAGGCGCTATAATTATACATTATGCCAAAAAACAGCAACTAATATAATACGTAGTTATCACATTGGTTAAGTATTATGCACAATGTCCAAATAATAATTTAGGCAATGCAGTAGAAAATTAGGGGTACCTGTTCCAGTTAGGAACATCTTAACTTATAGAATATTTTTGTTAAGTTACGTTCTTTTACATATTTTAATTATAATTTTAAAGGTCTAGTATTAAAATTAAAATTTAGTTTTTATATTAAATATATCTTTTAAACAAATGTATTATTGAGTTTATAATTATAAAATAATATTTTGATTAATATATTTCTAGAAAATTCCTGATTTCTGATTTCCTTTTATTTTAAATTTTTTTTTTGGAGGGAGAACTACATACTTTATCGAATGATGGTGTGATTTCAAGACACTAAAATCTGACTACAATTTGTTCGGCATTGGAATGGATGAGTTGGTGAATATGATTGTGAGGTGATTAACTCAGTAAGTACACTTTACAGAGAGGTGTCATTTCGTATTACGCTCGTATCACATTTGATTTCGTTTTGTTTGACAAATAATATTGTTTTGGCGCAGACCAAATATTTGACTCGAAGGTCCATCATAAATTATACTTGGCGGTGAAATAAAATAAAAAATTTAAGCATAATATAGTTATCTTTACTATACATTTTATTAGGTTCAAATTTTGACGGGAAATCGTAAAAATCACAAAGGTATTTCGAAACATACGAATATGTGTAACCAAACTTCTCCCAAAATCGTTTTTTGTTATAAATTATAATGCGTATAGATATATAACTTGAATACATATCTCTAGACACTATCTTATCTCTCAAATTCTCCACGTGTGCCACTGCAGTTGTACTACAGTGACACAACTTTTTTTTTTTTTGTTATAACGATATTTTTGGATAATATCCTGTGGTCGCCCGTTAGTCAGCATCATCGGAGGATTCGCATAATCGCTAGTTTACATTTAAACTCAATATGGTTCACAAAGTACTGTTATTTGCGTAGGTATACGTACCTCTGCACCGTCATTTATCTAACCCAAAATCGCCCGCTGTATTATAACAGACTTGTCGGACATATACACTGGTAGACATGAACAAATTTAAATATTTATGTACACCGACGAAATAATTAACTAGATATGTATTATTATAACGTATTAAATAAGTTAAAAGAAGTTTATGTCCATGAATTTAACATTTATTGATGTACTATTAACTTTCGTTTAAAACAACTGTCGTCACCGAACGGTTTCCTTCATTTGAACAGTTTGAAAATTTGAATTTAATCGGAGGTATAAATTTGTTAAATTTGTTATTCCGTGCATCCTCATCATGGTTAACGATAATTTTGTTTAGAATATCCGTGTTGTGTGAACGTACGTATTTGATCGTACACGATTATTATCACGGTCGTTTTTAAATGAGTAAATGGATCCAAAATTAGAAAAAATAAATCTCCTACCCGTTGTCTTTACCCATAATAAAAATCTAAAAAACTCCTCGAAAATGTATGAATATTTTAGCACAAAACTTTGAAATGTTGTTACCTTTTTTTTTTTTTTTAAACATGAACTAGACATCGTGGTTTTTGTAAATCCTGCCCTTTATGTTTTATCTTTCAATGTAAAACCTATAATACCGAAACTTGATCGAACTCGAAACGAATTTAAGAACAATAGCTTTTGGACGTATTTCTATATCCATTGGATATGTACAAACGTTCTGTATCCTCTAAAAAATATACTATGCGTATTTATATTTTTTCGAAATAATATTCGTTGCCGTCTGAAATCATATTGTATATTTTTAAAACAATACGTTCCGACACTTCCAAGTTGTTATTTACTTAGCGAGTCACTTATTCAACTCCCGTTAGGTGCACGCTGGAGCCACGTCGATCTTATAATACAATAATACCTACTTGAATTTCTGTTTACGCGTCATAGTAAGTAATAATAATAATAATAATGTTTTATTTTTTATAAATATATATTTTATACTGATTTATAATAAGTTTAACGTAAGTCCTTCGGTTTGGTACACAAATTACAATAAATTCCAGTGCGACAATAGTAACATGAAGTAAAGTAAAAAAAAAAAAAAAATAATAGCATAGTAGCCACTAACGTATAGTAACAGGAAACCGAGTTATGCCATTGAAAAACTGTGCTAATTTGTGTTAAAACATCGGCCAGTTCTACAGGCCAAACAGCTGAACATATAAGGTCATATAAAGTAACAATCAATCGGAAATATTGTGCAGATAGAAACAGGGAAACTTGCAAGCGGATTGGTTTGATGGATTAAAAGTTACAACCAAATATGTTCAAGAAATTTCAAATCCGATTATTTGTATTCGTCGAAAATATCGTAAAATAACTACTCTCGTTGCTGCGGCAACGATGACGTAAAATATAATTGTCCCCCAATTCGCCGCTTATCAAGTTAAATACTTAGTCAACATGTTGTTTATAAATTATTAATTTTATTTACAAAATTTACTATGGTGGTTACTTATATGTATTTATTTAAGTATACCTACACGTCCTGCCAAGTAGTTAAAAAATATGTTGATTAAGTATTTAACTTTAAAATTGATCTTATTTGTCGTCATAAGTATTTGTAATATGATAAAAAGGCATTTTACTTAGTTTCTATATATACGCCTTTTATATTTAATCATTACTTAATTTAATTTTTTTTAATTTAGCTTTTTTTACACGGAGTTATAATAAAGTGTTTTTAGTGTGATATATAATATGAGTCATTTTTAGTGCTGACAATAACTTCTGTGTACAAGAAAAAAAATGTTGATTTGAGTTAAATCGTTGGAATAATAAATTGATGTATAGGATCACCGCATTCACTTGCATATCGTAAAGCAGTGGAAATATTACACGAAATCGATTCGTATTAGATTTAAAAATAACTCAAGGTTCTTCATTTTCATTATTAAAAAAGCTACGGGCATATAAAATACTATCAAAAGTTTTCGAATTTTTGTTTTTAACTATTTGTCTACCTAAAATTATTTCGTAATATTTTTACTCGTATATAATAACGAACAATAATACTTCTAAAATAATACGATTTCGTGTATTCGTTAATTATGTTTAACGAAAACATTTATTCATCGGTGTTCGTTTTGGTAGTTATTATATTTCTTTGATAATGGATGAGAGATTATAGTATCGTTTCCCTTGAAATTTCGATGATCTATTCATTTATAATGAATGTACTTAATACGCGTATATTTCATATTATTTCACATTAATATTTCATTTTTTTTGTATTCTCAGTGGAGGATGGGCTGTATTACTATGACGTTTGCTTGTCATTATAATGTTTTTTTTTCTGTCTGTGAACCCTCCTTTTTTTTTTTGATAAATATACAACATACTTATACTATAACACAAGTTGTATAATTATTAATTTAATCGTAACTTACACTTAACGTATAATAAACATCATAATTTACTATTTATAATTTTGATACGAAATCGTTCATGATTAGTATAGTGTAGTTTAGATGTATATCGGATTTCCTGTTGATTGATGACATTGGGATTTTTAAACACAATATGTATCTACGTATCTCCCTCCCGAAATTTTTTTCGTTAGCAGTTACTAGTAGTTGTAGTAGTAGTATACGACCATTAATCTAACTCTGTCTAACAAATTCCCTGCTATTTCCTTCTGTTCATCGCCCAATTACGCCAATAGGTTTCTGATTTCAACTTTTCCACACTATCCTTCACTCGATCTTCCCATCTCATACACTGAAGCCCAAAAATCTTTTCTTTTGGACTACTACACTGTACCCGACCTATTTAAGCTATATATATATAACGATATAGTTTGAAACCTAAATACATATTATGGATAGGAGACATCTCAATATAATATTATCCTCGACTGTGATCCTTCTGCATCTCTGTCGTTATTGTGATGTCAAACAATAAACTATTGTACAATTGAATAAAACGTGTTTCATAATGTTTATAAATAACAAACGGGCAGAAAACATTGAGTAGCTATGCATTTCATAAAATTTAATGCAAAAGTTTAGTGCTTGGAATATATATTATTATTTTAATAATACATTTTTATTTCTTATTGAAAACCAGAAATCGTTAAAATATAGTGTATATTATGATAATATGAACCACGATAAATCAATTCATCACAAAAATATACCATATTATAAAGAGAATATAAAACATTTAGAAGACAATAACAAAATTATTAAATTTTATTCGTAAAATCCCGAAAGAATAAACAATAGCAATTTTAGTGATATATAAATTATCATAAGTTAAATCCACCTCGTTAACGATTAAAACAAGACGGCATATAGAGAATTTGATTGAATTGAATTTTTGATGAATTCTACCAAAGATTGTGTAAGATTACTTATTTTAGATTTTCCGGGTGTAGTGAAACTTTTATAGTTTTACTAAACATATTTTTTTGTTTCTCTGATAACCTTTGTCATTTTGTACCTAAGAGTATGCGAATTTTTACACGGTGGTATTTTATTTGAAACTTGTTATTGAATCCTTTTACTACCTAGGCCTTTTTTTCTTCTCAAAAAACAGTTTTAATTTGTAAAAAATACTATAAATTGTTCATACTATTGTACCCTTAATTAGTGTTTAAAAATGAACCCGTTCCTTTTTTTATAATTACTATAATTTTATGCAGTCCAAAATATTTTTTTTTGTATTTTTAATTCGAAAATATCATTAAGCAATTTGCTTTGAAAATGTGTACATATTTATAATTAAAAGGTTTTTACGAGTTATTTATTGGTTACTCGTGTAGATACCTAATTTTCATAAAAAAAAAAAAATAAGTGTATCGTATCAGTTTCGGGGTGATAAATCTACACTCAGAGAATAAACTGTGTACAGATTGTAAAGTAATATTTGAAGATCCTTAAAAAAAAAAAAAAACTGCACCGGAATAACAATAAGATCCAGTCGATCGTTTTGTCGATCACTCGGAACGTCCATGCAGTAGTCAAATATTATATTAAGCCAAATGAGATAAGTGATCGTCGATGAAAATTCGTCAATTCTTTTTTTTATTGTAAAATGATCCCGTGCAAAGATCAATCGTGCCAGCGATTTCGCGATGACCGAGAAATACCAATATCGGATAATATTATTATGTATTTCGCGCTGGTACGACGTTAGCGTGGACTCTAGGGGGCCTATGCAGGCAGGTGTATATGCACTTGAAAACTTTCTCGACGGGTCCGCAACGTGATAATAATACAGTAACGCGGAGGACACATAAGTTCGGCTTTTGCGCGATATTCCACCGGGTGTAACACCTACGTGTTAACGGGCCTGTGGTTATTCTCAGCGGACGAACCATTGCCGAACGTGAGCCGCAATTCGTAACGTCTCCAGCAGCGCCAGGGTTTCTAGTCATTCGGTACGAAATACACGTATAGATAATATAACAATATTGTTATTATTAATACTAGTATTAATATAGGAGAGTAAAGGGGAAAAAGTTTGTTGAGCCGCCCGGTCGAGGGAATCGTAGGTATAATTGCGGCGGAGTCTCTTGTGCGGCTAATAATATAATATATAACCTATCCGCAGCAATGAGTCACCGATTTAATAATATAATCCCGAATGCGGGTAAAGTAACAAATTCGGTATATTGTGTTATTGTTCAGTGGGAAGGGCGGACTGGGGGTGTTAACTCTTTTAATAAAAAGTATTCGACCAGAAAAATTCAAATAATTTCGTAATTTTTAATCGATTTAATTGAACCCTTTTCCGGCAGTTTTTCAAGACGTTTTTAAATTTATAATTTCTAATAATCTAACACATTCGATGGCACCCTTCTCTCCAAGCATATTAATATGCATATTATTGAGTCAAATTAACAAAACAATATTTTGATACGATTATATTCAAATAGCCAGTTGCTATATTATAAACATAGATAGATATTATGTTTGAAATAAAAGAAAAAAAAAATTTTAATTAATATTAAGTGGGATAATTCGAAATAACCGTATTGTTTATTCGGCTGGTGTGAATGAAAAAATAAAGTTAGTTAATATTGAAGGTCAAAACCTGAATTATGAATTAAAATAAACTTGAAATAAACATTTCAATCTGTGTATACGACCAGCCTTGTCCGATCTTTATTACGCGGTGAAGTATGTAGAACATTGGGATTTTCCAGAAATTTTTACGGTTTCTGATTTCGTGTATATCTAATGATTTTTTTTCCATCTATAATCTACGATGATGATGTATCAACGATAGCAGCTCTAATAAAAGAGTTTGACGACCATGAAAAAATTACGTTGGTATACAATTAATACCTATTATTATCTTACGGCGAATGATTAGTGAATATCTAAGTCGATTCGGTGTTATAATAATACGTAAACATATTCAAGGCATTTTTTTCTAGGAGAGAATTCAGAATTTGAATTGTAACTAGGTAATATATACACGGTGTTTATAACGGGGCAAATGTATAATCCAAAACCATCTCATTTCTGCTCCAGCGAAAATCGGAAGAAGAACTGTACATAAAAACTAATACGTATACAAAAATATACGATAAAAACTTGACAACAAAATATATTATACCTACCTACTTATACATTACATAAGTTATAACGGTAGACACGTAATAACTTTTTTAAAACATTCAGATTTATACAGACACTTTTTTCGGGTTTTTTATAAGCTTATCATTGACATAATACATCTCTTTTCTCATTTAATATACCGAAACTTAAAATCGACTGCAGTCGGGATCAGGAAAAGTTAAAAACTTGTGAATATAGGTATACTTTGTTGATTACGTTTTATATTATAATACGGTTTATAAGATAGCTGAAAAAAAAAAAACTGTGATCACAAGTAGGTACAAGGATTTATCTTTATTAAAAAAAAAAAAAAAATACATTCAGTGCTTGTTATAGTTTTTAACCACAAACATATTGTACTTGATTGAGAGACAAAATTGTTTAACCTCTATTTCCAAAAACTGATATTTTTTTTTTTTAATTCTGAGGGGAGCAATGTTTTTCATTGCTATTTGTTTGTTATTTGTAAACCGCTTTTCTACCAGATAACATACTTCAATTATAAATTCAAAAAGACCATTTGTGTTGAATTTTTAAATCATTCGGTTTATTTAAGCGGTCATTTTTTGATATTTTTATAATAATTGGAAAAAAACGGCTAAAGACTTGAAAAAAAAAAGAAATAACGTTTTTAATTTATCTTAAATTATTATATTTGTATTTTCTACCTGGTATACAATTTTAAATATGAAGAGTAGCACCTGAAAGACAATATTGTCTATTTTGTAAATTTGGTATCCGTTTTTTGATTTTTTTTGTCTTATTATTAATAATGGGGTAAAACTTGAAAATACATAAGAAAAACATAAAAATTTTCGGAAACAACAGAGTGATTAAAATTTGTTTTTAGATTCGGAGTGTAGTGTGGAATAGATTAGATTTACAATAATGTTTTTTTTTAAATTTTTTTTTTTATACCTTATACAAAATTTTTCCTAGAGAACATGCTCTGGTATATCAAGTGTAGCACTTTTTTGAAAGAAAATTTTATCTAGTTGAAACTTTAAGAAAGTATTTTTTTATTTTCCAAGTGGTTTTCATATAGTCGGGAAAAACGTATGGAAAAACATACAAACGTAAAGCGTACGATTTCGTTATTTTCAATTTTTACACTTTATGTTTTCTACAAGAAATATTGCTCGAATAGAAAAACCATGAAAGATTTTATTTTATCTTTTAAATTTTTTTTTTTTAATTTTGGTGAACAAAAAAGTCGTTTTTTTTATTTTCTCTGTAATTTATTTAATAATTAAGCAAAACCAAAAAAAAAAAATAGCAAAAGTATGGGAAAATTTACAAAAATATTTCTTTTATTATTTTTGGATATGTTTTTTTGTCGTGATACAGTTAAAAATATTCGTAGATATTTAAAATTTTGATAAAAACTCAAATTTAATTTTGTAGACTTCGTAAAAATGTATAAACATTTGAACCATTTTTGATCTATTTATAGACCTTATCATGTTTTACATAATTTGTATGCGATAGGTACTCTGTAGATAAAATTGTTTAACTTAACGAAAATGCTTGAAAACTTATCAGGGGTTAATTATACATTTTACTTGTTAGTCAAGTCAGTTCACTTTAAATTGTTTTTCGTTAGTAATAATTTATCGTTGCTTATACGTATAAATCAATTCCCTTCTATATCCTACCTTCCCAACTTCTTACCTACAACAGTGGCTCACCCACGGCGAGAAAAATGTCCGTCTTTTGTTTTGTTGTTAATCAGTTAAAAACATCCGTAAATAGCTGACTTTTTCATAGAATACGTATATTATTTTTTCCTAGACGTGGTTAATATTTCCCAATATTCATTGATAAACTGGTTTTTTATTTAGTTTTTACTCAGTAATCTCTGTAGACAAAATTGTTTGACCAAACAAAAATGCTTGAAAATTTCAAATAAGATTCATTATTAATTGTACTTAGTGGTAAAAAAATAGTTGAGCGTAATGTATCAAATTTTACCGAAAATCGTAAAAATTACGGCATTTCAAAATATGTATAATTTTTCATTAGCAATGTTTAATCGTTTTGTACAGATATACATTAAATTTCCTCCCTTACCTTCTCAACTTCTCACCTACAACAGTGGCCCACCCACCGTGTGAACTATGACCGTCTTGTTTTTTAGTGTAACTCATTATGATGCTATGATTACAAACATAATATAGCACATTAACTGTTTGTAATCATTGATGTTATAGTTATTGAATTCCAGCCGTTTACGAATATTGTTTTAATATGTCTCAAATATTTACCAGTATACACAGTTGCATAATAAATATTATACATCATTTCATACTGTATTATATTTTTAAGTATGTTTAACACAAATTGGCGTGTACATATATAATTAAATATAAATTACGATAGGAAAATCTCGGTCCCGGTGGTTTGAACATATGTTATTATAACCAGACCTTGGAATGTCCAATTAAACCGCCAACTCTTTCATGAACTTATTCCATCATCATGAAACTAAACTCAATTCATGTAAAAGTTTATTTGTTTTATCTTTTTAGTGCATTTGGTTGGTTCAAGTTATTTATAAATTAATTTCAGTATATAAAAAGGTCATTTTACACTTGATTTTTACTTACTTTGCATAGTTTCTTTTACGGGTATCTGATATATTATAATGTAATATTAATATCTTCATAATCATACGGGAGCATTACAATTTAATTTACAATCGTTTTAATATAGCTAAATCACGGAACTTTCATAGAATTTAAATTTCCGTGGTTATTTTCATGTCAAAATCATGGACTGAGAACTTAATGGTTTTAACATTTCCGGTTAGAGTTCAGGTTTTTAAAATATTTTTTGAAAGGTTTAGGTTAAATTTCGGTATTTTAGGATGTTCAAAATTTAGGTATCCAATATTTTATGTTGGTATATATTTTTTCAAATAAAAAATGTTAAAACATGTATACAGTATGTGAAGGGGCGGCCTCCGTCCGAGTATATAGGGTAAGTTAATTAAGACATTTGTTCTAGGCTCTATGCGAATTTTAGGTTCCCGTGCTTATGTCATTAAAACTAGCTCAATAGTTAAATTTAAAAAAAAATATTGTTACATTTTAGTCTTTAGATAATATCTATTTTTCTTTATTTTACTTTTAAATAAAATTGCATTAAAGATAATTAAACATAAATATGATTTACTTATCATAATAAAACGGTACTTCGGTATTAATTTTTATTTAAATCGTTTTATAGAATGAAATAACTAACAATATAAAAATCATTGATTAGACTATAATATAATATATTAAATACATGAGGATATTACAATAATAGAATGACAATATAGGGACATATATTAAAATATAGGTATTTTAACCTAATTAAAAAAAAAAGACAAATGTGATTTTTTCCTTCATTCTTTCATTTAGGTATCTACTGTGAAAGTTTATATACGATACGTGTGGTTTTGTAATGTGTACTGTGTATCTTTGTAAGTTTTTACTAAAAATTTAAAAATCCCTGTGTCATTTTAAAAATAACTTAAATTTGTTCATATAAATTATCCGTTATTGTTGTTATCGTGTGTCATATGCATTAATATTACATAATATTATAAAACTGGTCGATTGACCGTCCTTGTCAACCATCACGGGCACTCACATACGGCCGATGTTGCCTGAAATAACATTACATAGATACCTTATATAAAATATAATAATTCTTGTTTCTAAGCAAATAAAATATATATATATTTAGTTTAAATGGTAAAAATTATTCTTTAAAAAATAATTATTAGTTTTTACCTGACTAATCACTATTCTAAAACTGAAAAAACCTAAAATACCTGTATTTCTTTGGTTTTGTATAGGGGTTTCGGTTTTGATTAGGGTGTTTTACAAATATAAAATACAGGTTACGGTTATATTCGATTCTTTAATTTACAAAAGGTTATGGGTTCTATAACCAGTTCTTTTTGGTCCGGTCTTAGTCCTTAGTCAAAATCGCTAAAATTATTTCCTAAATTATCGTTGATATAGCATCAATAATTTAAGATCTAAAAATGTATAATCTGAATTAAAACAAACGACCCAATTAAAAAAGTGCACATACATTGAAAATATGAACTTATTAATAAAAAAATAAAAAATTATATTCAAAAAAATGCATGTTTCGTTTATACATTTTTAATTTTGAACACTTTTACTTATTACTAAGAATAATAAGTTACATAATAAGGAATTACATCATAGGGATAATTCTTTATCTTCTATAATTGGATATTAATTTTTTTCAAGTCTATTTTTTATACATCAAAGTAACTATAACTAAAAAACTATTAATCAGTTGACATAAATGAATATGAATATGAATATTTAAATGATATATTAAATGTTTAGAATAATGTTAATTACGAAATTTCTATTTTGAAAATTTTAAAAACCAAAGTTATTTTTTCATAGACTGAAAATGAATGAATTTTTTTTTTACATTTGTGTACCTTTGCCACAAAAACCGATTGAAAATTTTTTTTTATAAATGATTATTAACTGAGTTATTACATTCGGATAACACACCGTAGCACATCAAATTTAAATGCGTACATCAAATAATATTAATGACATTACCTTTTCACTGTAGATGGTACTATAAATACAATCAATTTGTTAAGTTTTTTTTTCTAATACTGATGCAGAGAACTAGATACTTCGAGTGATCGAATTGTAGTTATTTTCGAAAAACGCTTTTTCGATGTTAGTAATTATAGTTTAAAAATACGTAGAATAATAGAATCATCAACTAATACAATAGTATATGAAATTCTTATTCTTGTTACACCGTTGTTACTGTGATTTGTATTTGAAATGTATAATTCATCTTTTAGAATTGATTGTGCACTCCATAACCATAGAAAATATCAGTGCGCATCGTACATTTGCAACTTGAATATTTTTGAAGAACAGACTGCAGCTAGAGCTCCGAAGGGAATATACTAAATAATTGTTTTATAAAATTAGTAAAAATAAAACGAAACATATGACTTATAATAGTTTTATAAATTTATTATCTGTTTACCCATACCTCAGCTAAGAGTCAATTTTTGATTGCGATAATTTATCGTTTCTTTTGTTTTACAAACTAAATATTAAAATACAACCTAACATATCTTAAAATATATACTTTCCCAACATGTCACTTAAAACATAGGTCTATGAAGTATGCCCACCTTCTCTTTTTTAATACAGTTTATGTCTTATATTAGTATTATTTCGAATTTGCTTCATACATGTTTACATGCAGCCTATGTGCCGTAAAATTATCGATCTTTGTAGGGGGAGGGGGTCGTTCATCTTCAAAGCTAAATTATTTCTTTGCATCTGTCGATCGATCTGCAACGCCATGTATATGATATCGTTAGTAAAATGAAAAAATATGTTTAATTGAAATCGTGTTACGAGTATGATGATATTTTGTTAACAAACAGAATATCTCAAGGATAATATGATATGGTAAAACGGTTGAAATTTGTTCTATAAACTCATCACGTTTAAGAACGTATTATGTAATAGTACTGGGGTAAGGATATTTCTTCCAACCAAGAAGGTAAGATTGTTAAACATACTTACATATATTATAATAATATTATAATTATTTACGCAGACATGAGTGTGGGTAATTTTGTCTAGCCCTTTGCTACCTAATGTCCTCGCTCTTATGTATATTCAATAGGTTTAATTTATAATATTATAAACAGTAGTTTCCCTTGCATGATAATAATATTGAGAAACGCTTTGTAACTGCAGCATACTATAATTTATGCAGGTCTTTAATATTTCAGTAAATTATTCGTATGATTAAACAAGATAACAACAAAAACCAAAATATACTGATACTGCTGATAGATAGGCTATTGTTATATATGAGAAGGAAAGTAGGTTATAGGCATAGAATTTGGGAGGCTATAGGGCTATACTTACCCCAAATCTTCTTTAGTCTCCCTCAACATCTCTTACAACTTCTCTGAAAATGAGCATGTAGTAAAATGTTTTTTCGTTTCCCTTTTTTTTGGAAAAAATATACGAAACAAGTGTAGTTTTTAGCCCCTTTAGCTGCTCTGCATTTTAAGCCTATGGAAAAGGTAAAGTAGATAGTTATTTAAAATATTTAAGTAGAGAATGAATTGCCAAATTCGGTCAAACATGTTTTGAAATGCCATGATATTAACGATTTCCGTCAAAATATAAAATTTAATTGCTTATAAACAATTTAAAAAAGAAGTCATTTTTTTTTTTTTTTTTACTACATTAGATCGATATTTTTACCATCAAATACAACTTAATCTTGTGTTCATTTTTAAACATTTTGACTGGGTCAAACAATTTTATTCGCATAAATCAAAAAAAAATACGTGAAATGCTGCTTTGTATTTAAGATATTTTGTCAAAATTTTAACTATTAATGCATAGATATAAAAAAAAAAACTATTAAGTAGATTAAGTTCTCCTTTTGTTTTCTTTGCTTAACCATTTAGTTCGACTTAATGTGAATTTCGAGTAAATTTTTAAACATTTCTGCTTGGCCAAATAATTTTATCCTGCTCATAAAACCAAATAAAAAAATGTCAAATGTCATTAAATAAATAGTTAAACAAATCGCCAGAATATTTTGAAAATTGTACGACTTTTAAATTTCAGATGAAATTATTAGAACTTATTAGTTCATCAAAAAAAAAAAAAAAAAAAAAAAAAATATGAAAATAATTAAACCGTGTATGCCGTCCATAAAAAAACACAATAATAAAATTAAAAAAACACCTCACGCAACGTTTAATTTCTGTGATTACGGTAATAATAGTTTCGTAATATATAGTTTGAAACCCCTCCTTCCCTTGAAGAAATTTTACTTGCGTCACTAATATAATATTATTTATAACTTTACTACTTATGCATTTAAGTTTTAGTATTCGGAATTACCAAAGGAACTAATTATAATAAACGCGGTAATTAAATGTAAAAATCAAATAAAAATTAGTTAGATAATATCATTCTGTACAATATTTTCGTAAACATATAGGTGTATCAACTGGATTTTATCGTTTATTCATAATAAATGGTCAGTTCAGCCTAGGTGTATAATAATGTGCATGTGCAATATAACTATAATGATTATTTTAGATTATAGTGCAGTTATAATTGCACGTTAACCGTCTGGACCTTCTGAAATAATAATACGATTCACATTCCTAAATGCGTTTTATTGCTTAATCTTGTTGATATATTATAATATAATACATTAACAAGATTCTCAAAGCCTTCAAAACAAAAACATACAAATACTTACTTGAATTTCGTAATTGGTTTTCATATAAGTTTGTACGTTAAAGAATATATATATATAAAACATAGTTTACATAAGTAAAATTACTGATGTAGAACTACTTACCTGTAATAATCACCTTTTTGTATCAACATGTTTTATATATGTGAGTAGGTACTGTAATACAAATAAAGGATTCATTGTGTGTAGTCAAAAATAATATAGATACTATTGTAAATAATCAGTACTCGAATTAGAAAAATAAAAGAGGAGGGACTATAAAACTTAACAAATTTGTATTCCAATGTAATTATTGAACTTAGCTTAACCCATGGGGGCTTTTCACAGATGAAAAAAAATAAACATTTTGTAAAGCCATAAGCTTCTTCATTCCTCTTAGAATCTAAAAATATACAATTTATTATTTATGCTTTTATTTAACTTCATAGATAAATATATAATATAAATATATGTTATTTGAATTATATGTATCCTTAGAAAAGTATATATGCATCTAGAATTAGAGATAATAGATCTTTCGAAGACTATGAAGGAAAAGTTTACAAATGTGTAAAAAAATATAGTATAAAAAAAATGACGGATATACTTCACACGATGGCACACTATTGCTGGTGAAAATTTAGGATGGTAGCAGAAAGAGAGAAAATTAACTTATATCTGTACGCAACGATTAAATATTGTGAACGAAAAACGAATCTGAGCAGAATTTCACTATACATGTTATAAAAGGCTGTATAATTTACGATTTTTATCAAAATTAGATATTCAAATTATAATAAAAATACATTTTGCATATTCAATTTTTTTTTTTTTTATATACAACAAAGTACGAATTTAAACCTCCTATTAAATTTTTCAAGCATTTCTGTTTGGTATAATAATTGTATACATAGTGTATCTACTGAAAAATTACGTACAAAATTCGCGAAATTAAAATGTCTATAAAAAGCAAAACAATGGTTAAAATATTTTTTTAATTTTACCACGTTTAGGAAGGGCAAAAATAAATGTTCTGACCAAATGCCAAGTCTTTACTTCTTTTTTAATAACTTAATTAAAAAACAAATTAATTATAAATAATAAATTTCGTAAATTTTCCCATTTTTCTTACGTTTTTCCAATTTATTATAGAAACCCCTAAGAATATCAAAAAATAACTTGCGTAAGTTAATACTCAGATAAAATTTCCTTTCAGGACAGATACTACACTTAAAAATCGAAGCAATATTTCTCGGAAAATATTTGTTTACAGTTAAAAAAATAATAATTAAATAAACATCATTGTAAAACCAATAAATTCCTCGCTCGGCTCAGAAATTAAAATAAAAGAAGAGAACTGTTAGGTTAAAAGAAAATGTAAATTTGATGAAATAAGATACAAAATAATTACAACAGACAAAAAGATATTTTTTAATGCATGTATTCTGTGTTATTTTGGTCAATGGATAAATTAATTGCCGAACTTACAAGATGCAGCAGTTTATATATAATGATTTATATGTCAAATTTAATTTTCTCTTAAATTTTGGTACTTTTAATGAGAAAACTATATATCATAACTATATCTTTTTTGTTCAATTTGGCGTAAAAAACGATGCGCAAGAACTTTGTAAGATGTACAGAATTAACAGATGTAAATTATCCAAACGTCACAATGCTCTTGAAGCATTGAAAATAATAAAATCATAATATTTTTATTCAACATTAGAGTTAGATAGATTAAACGCGAAATCAACAATACATGTAGAGTCTGAAATACTTCTGAGTATAAATTATGATGATTTAATCGACGATTTAGCATCAAAACAATTCGTCGCAAAATGTTATAGATTAATACACAAGACTTGTTATAAATTTAAATCAAATTAAATTAACTTAAGTTGAATATCTAAGTGTTGCGAATTATTAAATATGTTTTTCACATATTACTTTTTAGTGTTTATTTCAATTGATTTAATCTGTTCAACTTTCAAGTTTTTAATGAATACAATTTTTTTCTGATAGGAGTAGCATATTTAAAAAAGGCGCAACTGCTATAAATCCGGACCTGTCTATCACCTATTTACTGTTTAATTTATAACTGCTATATCTGCTTTTATGACTGGCAAATTAATAAAATTTCCCAAAGTGGAAAAAAAAAATAACAACTGCCGTTCAATCGAAATAACAACACGAGTCTCAGCCTGCCATAATGTTCAATTCCACGTCATCTCAGTTAAAACGTATAATATATTATAACGTCGGAGATAATAATCGGAAATTCCGAAAAAAATTTAATTTGATTCGGTTCGATTAGCACACTAATTAGTTCCCTTCCACTCGAAGACATGGAAAATCATTTTCGATTCCCTACCGCGGTACCTATATAACCACAGACCACTACCGTTTACTACACAATTCGCTCTCGTTGATCATAGCAACTATAAGTAAGACGTTAACGATAGCGCATACCAAGTGCCTATAATACATTTTTTGTGCTTTTTAAACGCGCCCTAAAATCTAAAAAAATGATCAAAACTTTGACCGTTGTCTTTTGCATCGCTGTGACCATGGCTATGGCCAAGCCAGCTTCTTACACAACCAAATTTGACAACGTAAACATCGACGAAATTTTAGAAAACGACCGTTTGATAAACAACTACTTCAAATGTCTTATGGACACGGGAAAGTGTACCCCGGACGGGGAAGAACTTAAACGTGAGTATTTAAAACTTAAAGTTACTAAAAAACATATAGACTCTTACACGTTATTATAGTATCTCGTATCTAACGTATAGTACAATAATTTAATTACATTATTTTTTAAATCATTTACGATACTTATAGATATAACAATTATTAATATTTTTATTTATTTTTTGAAGCGAATTGCTCGGGTTAAATAACTCTGAAGAAATCAATCAATATATTTATTTATTGTTTAATTTTGACAATTTTTTCTTATTTATTAATTTTCTGAAAACAATTTATTCTAATACAATCCGATTTATGTCTACCGGTAACCTAACCTAACTTAACCTAACCGGTGGAAACTATAAACGAAATTCATTTGGCTTGATAGTCAAGTATATCAGTAAGAACTCGACCAACTAAAAATAAATAATTAATATAAAACACCAGAAGATGCTCAAGATTTCGTAGTGTGAGAGTATAATAAATGAAGATGCGTTAAAAAAAATGTTTAAGAGAAAAAGTATTAATAATATGATGGGTCACTGTATGATTGTACCGTAATAACTTGTTGAAGATTATTATTGAAGGTTATGAATGGTAAAACCGGAAGAGGAATCCTGTAAAGATGGAAGATGCACCACAAATTCTGAAGGATATGAGAGTGAAAAATCATTAAAAGCGAAAGAAACGTAGTAATGACAGAAAAATATGGGGAGTTACGGTCAACCAATCGAAAGATTGGTTATAGACCAAAATAGGGATTATAATAAAATACTACATTTTAATTTGCAGTGCATAATAACAATTTTTTAAATATATTTCTTTTATACATGCCGATAATTCATTTTAAATACATTTATTTTTTTTGGTCAATAAAGCATAGGTATACTATCTATTATTCCTATTATATTTATTCATGTTACATAATATACTACGGAATGTTTCAATAAAATTTAATGTACTTTTTTTCATGTTTTCCAATTTCGTAGTAAAAATGACAATACATAATTAATTAGATAGGTGTCATTACAACTTGTTAAAGTTAAAATCCAAAAACGCGGTTTCAGATTTACAGAACAACAAAAAAAAAAAAAAAAAAAACTGTATAACAAAGTATTTTTAATTTATTATAATATTAACTGTTTTATACTTGAATTGTGCAGGGAACTTACTGGACGCGGTACAAAATAAATGTGCAAGCTGTTCGGAAAAACAAAAACTGGGCTCTGAAAAAATTATTAAGTTTTTGTATGAAAAGAAATCCGATCTCTGGAAGCAACTCGAAGACAAATATGATCCCACGAAGATATACAGACAACAATATGTGGAAGAAGCGAAGAAATTAAACATTGAAATTTAGATCAAAATTAGTGTTGCAATTTTATATTGATCAAATAACAATAAAAATAATATTGTATAATTTATTTTACCAAAATAATACAATAATAGTATAGTACATACCATTTATATAAATGAGCAATATTTACCAAATTTTTCCATGTGAAAATGTACACCATAATGTTTATAAACAAAGAATAAATCAATTTTTTACATATTTTATGAGTTAATATTTAAAAATGGTTTTGTCTGTTTGAGTTTTCTAACATTTGTCTTATACTTTGAGAGTCTTTTAATGTATTTGAATACTTTTGACTAAGCATTGACTAAGCATCTTGGACAATCTTTGTAATTGGATTTCAAATAATTTCATGCAAATACTTTTCTTAACTCAAAATAACTATTCGTCGCATGTCGGATCGTTTTTTTTTGATAATTAATTAATAATAGACGTATTATTTTAAAACATAATGTTTTTGCTCATAAATGTTCAGAACACCCTATTGCCGATTTCTAATTTTTTTATTATTATCTATTAAAATTAACAGGTAATAGCAGTTGTCTAAAATGGTATGAATTCGGTTTAATATGATTTTAGTAACGCGACTAAGAAACGGTACCAAAACCTAATAGGTATTCAATTTATCAATATCACTTATAAAATAATATTACACATCTCTCGCTCAGAAATAATCTTTTATTTCGCACAAACATTTCCATGGAACTTCTATGTAAGTGAGTGAGTGAGAAACATCATACTATGACACCGCCTAATCTATAACCATTAGCAGCAAAGTATACAGTCAATATAGAATAGATATAAACTATAAATAGTTTGAGTCAAATCGAATGCACTCAACCCTTTAAATAAACCATGCCGTTTAAGTTCAATATAACATTTCAGAAATGATTATGGTACAACAAATATATGATTCCTATTTCATTAATATAAGTTTAATAAAAACCCTATTACCTATTAAAGTATTTCAGAATGAATATACAACGCGTTTATTTGTTTTCATTTTTCAGTAAAAAATGAAGTAGGTGGTACAAAGTTCTAATAATCGATACTTAAATAGTTGATCATTAAATTTCAAATTAGAAATGTCAAAATTAATTTTATGAACCTATTTGATACAAATATAAAATCAAATCAAAGAAGTAATCGAAAATTATTTAAATACATGCTATTTATTTGTATAGTTAAGACTTGTGGTCGTGTAATTCAAATTTTTAAAAGTAAATAAAGTGGTTAAATAATTTTAATTGAAATTAATTCTTAATTATTTCATGAAATTTTATCCCATGAATCAATTTCTTGAATAGTAAGAAATAAGTAAAAAATGTATGTAAATTGTCATTGATAAGTTGAAAAATCACCTCTTGAGCCATAGTACGCATTTACGATACCGTTGTGTGACTAAAAAAAATAATTTAATTAATGAATTATTTATTTATTTATTAATCTTTTGACATTTAAGTCATTCGTTAATTTTTTTTTTTTTTTTGTTGAACAGTTGATTTATTCAATATAATCATACGATTCACGATAGTTGTTTTATAAAATTTGAAAAAAAAATGGTTAAACCTATCATTAAAACATTTTAGGATATTATAATAAACGATGAGAGATAATTATGATAAAACAATACGAATCGTTATATAATTCTCTTCAGTATGTAGGTATACATTTATAAATTATCCTCTTAAAAGTTAAAACCATCGTCAATTATAATGGATTTTTCGTCATTGGAATGGAATTAAAATAATGCAAATAAATCCATATGGATCAGGTCAGGTTAGGTTACCTAACAAAAATCCCTTATATCATATTGGAACCATCGGTAAAACAACCAATAATAACCAACAAATAATAATTTAATTATGTTTTTAAGGTATTTACTTAAATACAAATACAATAAAATTGTCTAATATATAATCTACGTATTTTTTTTCAAAGTGAGCGAAAATTATGTCACATCAGAAGTAGCATGCAGAAGAAGCAAACAAAAAATGCACTAATTAATTAAATATGAGTACAATAAATACCTAATTAATTTATTACAATACTTTAAGAGGACTTTATTTTTTTTTCGAAAGTTTTAGTGAATGAAAAAATGTTGAAAAAGTCGTTATTTATAAACGGTAAATTAACTGTTATATTCGAAGGAAATGGAAAAAAACGCAACGTCTTGTTCCCATGAATATTTTCCCTTTTAATTTTATAATAGGTGTTTTAATTCTAAAATAAAAACTAAACGTGTTTCGTGTAGTCTGCGTAAGCATGTTTTAACTATAATCGTCCGTTTATAAAACGGAAACAACAAATGTATGTGCAGCGTCTTCTTAATTCTGTCAATGCTATCAACGCACCGGTGTGTCAGAAAAACACAGTCTACAGGCTATTGACGCATTAGTGCGTTTTTGATAATATATTGTTATTTAATAATGATAAGTATATAGTACTGATACTGTCATCTAGTTTTAATCGAGACAAATACAACAGTATCATTTTCAGATTGTAATACAATTTCCAAAGAAGTTGTATGCAAATATAAAATTCGATCTTACCAGCGGATTTCAATATTGTGTTTGTCAAATATTTCTACTATCGTTTTTTTTGTTTTGCCCCTTATTTTATTTTGCATTATTTGTACATTACACATCGATGATTTATGAGTTATTACTATTAGTTACTATTAGTCTCCTATATTATTAGTTATCTACTATATAATCTAGTTATGCAGCACGTTTCAGAATTTTTTTTTTTTTTAATTTTACGTAAGTGATAAAATAACTATGGATTTAATAATTAAATAATTATACAGATTTTAGGAACGAATACAATAAAATTATTAATTACTAAGTAAATAATTAATATATTTAATTTTGTTTTTTATTTAGAAATTATTTTGGAGGTACTATGCATTAATTACGAGTGGGCTTAAGAAGGTAGAAAGAATAAAAAAAAGCTGGGCTTGTGGATGTTCCATAGAAAAACTTGGTTGGTCATTTAAAGTTCGTGTGAATTACTCATTCACGCCCATTCTATAGGTACTATGCAATTATATTTACTTCAAGCGTAAATCATTGCTTAGATTGTCTATATTTACACCGTAATTTAACCAAATATGAATCAAAATCTTATAAACACGAGAATTAAAAATATATTTTAGAGTTATAGTTAAATAGAACACATTATATATAACATTCATGTTCATAAACAAAAAGAATACGGATATATTTTTATTCATGATATGTTATACAACAAAACAAAACATTATTTTATCAAGGTATACAAAAGATAATAATATCGTTTTTAATTTTATTTATTTTATGTAGTTGTATATTATATAGTATGTAAAATGTAAAAGTGAAATAGGTATATAATTACAATATAATTTGATATTTTTTTGTAATGATTTGAACTTAATAAGACACGATTACAAATCAATACGATTATCAAAATGACAATCAGGAAATGAAACTCAAGGATAAATGCAATAATGATTAGATCAGTTGTGAAATAATCGAGACGATTTTTATAAAATTAAAAACTTATTAGGTAACAATTTAAAAACATTGGTATATTATAATAAACAATAGATGATATTCATAGTTTTTTTATTTTTTAATATTATAATATTATCATGAACAATAATATTCATTGGTCTAAATCGATTAGTTAAGAGTCTATATTTATCTGCATTAATCAATTAACTGGGTGATATAATTTGTTACAAAAACACAGATAATATAGGACAGTGATGGTTTATCATAGGTTTCACAATATCTATATATTACAGGTTAATCATAGAACAGGAAAATAAAATCTTAAAATAATAATGCTAATTTGTCATTACAAAATGTTCTTGATAAGTAGGTACTTTGAAATTTAAATTAGGCATTGCTAAACTTTAATGTATTTATGGTTTGGTTTTGAAATTGTTTCAATAACCGTAAGTATTTCAAATTAAATAAAAAACAGAAAAAAATTGTTATGACGGTGACTCCTCCCTACAACAAAATTTTAATTATGAATTATGTATGATATACTGGCTTTGAATTTAGGCTTAAAATGTTAGGCAAAAAAAAAATGTTAGGTACCAAATCGTTACAAAACATTAATCATTTGCATGTGAATTGCGTGAAAGGTTAGGTGGGAATTTCAATTCTTTATATCATTTCGTTTAGTAGATATAGAAGCCTTTGCCAGAAAAACGGACCTGCAGACAAGAGAGCTAGGCAGATTTCCCACAACAATAGGGTACCTTTAGAGTCTATGAGGTACGAAACGTTAAAAAAGATAAGTTTAAATACTATTAAACCCGTCGTTACAATCGTGAAGTAAAGAAATAAGCGTTTTTACATTCTATGCGAACTAATCTATAATATTTTCCCGTGATATTTTTCATTGGTTTTTCATTTAAGGATTTTGATTATTATTTTTTGCGCAGTTTTCTTTTTATATACTTATATTTTTGTTAATTTTTCAAAATCAAGTCTGTGAAAAAAAAAATGTCCGTTCACGGTCCCCCTTCCGTCGTTGCATCGTTTTGCATCATCAAATAAACTTTGCAAAATGAAAATTTATATACGTACATAATATACCTCTATACATTTAGGCAGGTATATATTATATTTCCGTTCTACTTTTTCGCTGAACATCAAAGAAACATTTTTCAATTCGAATGACTACCGGTAAAACGTGAATTATTATTACTTCCGAAAGGGTCGGAGTTTGGGATGGTGGAGGGGAAGGGAGGACTGATTTTTTATCGACGTCTGAGTTTTCATTTTATTGTTTTCAAAAATGCTAAAACTTCGCAATTTATTGTTATTATGTAACCGTTATATTGAATCAATACATAGCATATTGTTATATAATCTTATCGCTAGTCTATATAAAGTATATCTGATGTTTGTATATAACGATTGTATGTTTTTATCTAAGACCTGAATCCGAACGCTCGGGATAGTAATTATTTTATAAACAATAACGTTTTTTAAACTACTCGACAGGACATAATTACAAGTATCTCTTCTTATATTTCTTCTAGCCACAAAATCGAATTCTAGAACCACACGTTCTGTCGTCCAGCCATCTCTGTAACTAATTTCTGTATATTTATCCGTGTTCTTTCTTGTATCTTTTGACTACATTCGCCACTTTATTCTCAGCCTTCCGGTGAATCTTTTTCTGGTCCAAGTCCTTTTCAAACAGTACTGTACGCAGTAAACCAATGGATTTTACATTTCTCAGCTTACCTGATACCTGTCGCATTCTCTTATTTTAATTTATGAGTAGGAGATAATATTTACTTTACCTACCAATATATTTACTAATCCAAAGAATAATGATATCGTGTGAAAAAAAAATTGTGTAAATATATAGATACACGAATTATATAAAAAAAATAACTAAAAATTTATTTTTGATAATTCATATTTAAATTGTTAGATTTATATATTATTACATATTATTAAACATTATTTTTACATTAATTGTATATTGGTTTATTAAAAAAAAAAATTAAAATTCCCAGAAAAAACATGTAAATCCTGCGACTTCTTTGTGCTCTATTTACTATCAAAAACGAGCATTTATTTTGCTTCTCTCAAAAGGAAGATGAAGAGGAGGGAGCGTTTACGTATTGAAATTTTAACGAACCACGCTCAAACGAGCACGCGTCTAAAGGAAAAGCGCTAACAAAATATTACGATTGAAAGTAACAATAATGAAACGTTTGAAGAAAATACGTATATTTTTGAAAAATACGCTCGTCCCGGTGATTGTGATTGAAATTAAAACTTTCGAAATATTTGTAAGATTTAACATTGTAATTGTGAAACGCCAATCAACCGAACGAGGAATATATTCCCAACGTAAAGGTACCTATAATATTTTATTCAGGCAGACATGAAACGAAACGGGCTAAACAAAATATAACGCGCACGAGCGCAGTCCAATCAGCGGGTTGTTATGTAGGTAAATAATATTTCAAATTTTCAAATATGTGTGTGTAGCGTGTACCGACAGTACCGTGTCCAGGAATTTTCAATCGGGAATCAATAAAATCTTCTCTACTAAACTCGACTACGCGATGGGAATTTAAAATCTAGATCAAAAAAAAAAAAAAGTAAAAAAATTACGTATTAAACATTTTCTTTAATAATATTTGTTTAATATTGTACCTAATTTTCCGTTTTCCCTACGTTTTTTACCATTTATTCAGAAAACTTCTGAAAAAAAACACTTCCTTAATGTACTTTATCAGTTAGTTTTCCTTTTAAAAAAGTGCTATTATTGTAAATCAAAGGAAAATTGCTGGTAGAAAAGTTGTTCACAAATAAAAAAAAGTAATAATAATAATAAATATCATTGTAAAACCAATATATTCCTCACTCCACACAGAATCAAAAATAGTTTTCTGAAAAATTAAAAAAAAAAAAAAATGTTACGGCCGACAAGTATGCCACTGTTGTAGGCGGTCAGATGGGAAACTCGTAGGGTACATAATTTATAGAGTGGTTAAGTTTATATTCATACGCTACGGTTGCCAATGAATGACGATTCTGAGCAAAGTTCACGGTTTGAACATATTTAAAATGGCTACTGTAGAAGAGGGTCAACCAGAATACGAATATTCGGATGCCCTGAGCGAAACCGACCGTTTAACTTCGAGTGAAAGCTAACGCAACTACTATGGAATAACCATCCGTCGAAATGCCTATTATATACTAATAAGCATTGAAAATATATACCTATTAAATCCGAACTAGATTCGAACGCGAATTACTGTAGAATATACACTAAATTCAACGTCTAAAATTAGGCCAGGAAACAATTCTACGTTGTAAGCCCCTTTTCGGACGATTAGCCGATTAAAGTCTTCGTTCTCGTACTTATAATGCGAAAACACTACACGGCGAATAAATTCCCATTAATAATTCAACCTATATATATGTGTATAGACACACACGCTCGCTACATAAGTGAAGCATATTGGCGGTACTTAAGAAAGGTACTATAATATAGCTCTTTCAGACTCGGTAATTTTTAATGAAATGCATGAGATACAGATAATTTATATAGGTACGTTATCCATTCGTTTATATATATATATATATAAACGTCTATCTAAATATTGTATAAAGTAATTATTTTGTGAATTTTCTGTATACCTGGTAAAAGTTATTGACGAAAAGTTTAATATTATTATGATGCGCACAGTTATAATAATATGAGGTTACACGAGCAAATTCAATTATCCTGCGTATTATAATATTATATACGCATGTGTATTTTTACTACGAGTACCTAATAATATTGTGTTCAATACCCACGCGAAGCAGATTTTCCACAATGCACAATAGCGACTGAATTTCCGCATCTTTTGAGATATACTGTCGTGAAAAACTTTCACGATTTGCTTAACCAAATTAACTTTTTTCGGGAAAAATACTATCAAAAACAAATGTGCTATTAAATTTAAATGTATCTACAAATTGTATTTATATGTTTTTAAAATTAAATCCAATCGACCTGTTCGCCATGATTTCTTTTTGTATCCTTGCGTCGTGTGGTACCAGAAGCAGTATAAGCCAGCACGTCCCCATTCATTTTACGTCCTATGAACTCTCCTATAATCACCCTATTCTCAAAATATTACATAATAACATAAATCTAAATCTAACATAGATAGACTGCTCTAGTTTGGTTCAAGCCTTCAATTGATTCTAATTGAAAGTATCTTAAATCTGTATATATTTTGTCTTAGATATATTTATGTATTTTTTTTCAAATACTTTTTCTGTTATCTTTATTTTTCCTAATGTAAATTTCCGTAATCTTAATCGAAATAATTTTCCGTTTAGTCAATGCGGGGGTTGCAAAGCTAATCGATGCGTCTAAAAATAATTGGTTTGTATAAATTCATATATATATATAAAATAAACAAATACATAAGTTTTAAAATACTTGCAATTCTTTGACAATTATGCGTCATAATTTAATTACTCATACGAATTTAGAATGGAAAAAAATATTTCGTATCATATAGTTATTGTATCTGCCATATTATTATAATGGTAAAAAAAATGGTACCACTAAGTATATTTTGAAAAAAATAGTGTGTATTAGATAAAATGAAATTTAAATTGGATTAAACAACGCGCGACACGTTCATTTTTCATGCATAATATATATAACATGCCTATATATAAATATATATACATATATATATATATGTGTGTATATAATAAGTATAACTTCGCAATTCCCGCAAGTTCACAAATAAAAATGTAAAACAAATTTATTAATATAAAACGGTGATGTTTTTTCTTGCTAAGCCGTCTCGCAGATAACTTTTTGCAGTCGTCATGACATTATTGCGTGTGTATTGTGTTTAATATTTATATCAAAAATATTTTTTTTTTTTTTATAATATACTCGAGGTGTATTAGTATTAGGGAGACCGAGGTAAGTTAACGCTACCAAGGGGATCGGAAAAAACGCGAAACAAAAGCTATTGCATTTTCCTGATTACCATGGGACACACACACACACACTCTTTACGACTGAATAATTTGACGAATTGACAGTTAACTTCACGAGGGGAAATTTATAATATAAACGTTCGATATTTTAGAAATTATAAGAACGGTGACGTCAGAAACGTATCGTAGTCAGGAAATGAAATGGGGGTACTGGGTTACATAAACGACATATTACTTATTTTTTTTTAGACAAATTAAATCTATAAATAACCGATCTAAAAAACCAATTCATGAGGGAGGGGCACAGTTCCATCGCCACCCACATCCACCGTGGCTACGGCGATGATTTTACTGATTAAAACACTTTTCCGATAAATATATTTCAATTTTGTTTACGAGTTTTTTTTTATTATCACCACATGGCACCTGTCCGTTATAATTCCCAATAACAATATTTTGCGTGAGAATTCCGTACAGTTCGTATTAGGTCCAATCGTTAATAAATATTAATATATTTGTACACGTGCATCGTGTTTTGCGAAAAAAAAAAAAAACAATATTATATTACTTTACACGCGTGTTTACCGTTGTGGTATTAACTATATTAATGAATATTCCGCCGTGTCTGTATAGTAGACTGACGTATGTACGACAAACCATTGTTCTTGTTTGCCACTTTTCATAAACTACGTTGCTCGTCTAATATTGTTAAATTGCTGAAAAGGTACGAATATATTATTATTATAATTAATCGTGTGATCGGGCGACGAGTCGGTTTAATGCGTTTTTGATCGCGGTCCGGGATGCGTATTTACAGCCCCTATTCGAATTCAGCCCGAAAACACGACCCGTAGTCGTTTTTCAACGACTAAACATTATGTATTACGTTTACACTTTGGAAACTGCATTCAATGGAGCCGTATCGGATTTAGATCTACAAATAGATTGTGTTTTGTAAAACTCCTAAAACCTATACTTATACTAAAACGCATGTGGCCAACGAGATTGTTACGTTTTGACTTTGATCGAACTAAGATTGGGTCTGAAAATACAAGTCCGGGAAGAGAGAAAGAGCCCGCAGGAGGTTTTTGGGTAGCGTTAATCTACCGCGAAATCGGAAGTATAGTATTAATAGTAATAATATTTTCGTCTTCTCCACATACAGATATAACATTTAAATATTGTGTTATACCGCCAAATCGGTGCAACCAGAAATTTAACTTGGTCAGTATACTTGAGTTGGCACATTTTTTTATAAAATATAATTTTAAAAAACCGTTAAAATCGGCTTAACAACAACAACTTTACAAGTATTTATTTGGTAATTTTATCGAATAAATCGTATATTTCAACCAAGTCACAAGGGAAAAAGCTTTATTGATCAAACCAAAATTAGCTTTTTGGATCAGGCAAATATATGAAGAACAAACGGAAATTCTACGGCTGTGGTCCAATTGATCACGATTGTACCTGTATAAAAACGCGTTTGAGCACGAAAATCTATGCATTGTTACCGATATATGTCATATTATCTTAAAAGTTATTGTTTACACATATTTGTATACATTTAAAACATAATTGATAGCAATAATTTGTATGACACTTTATATATAGTTATCAAAAAGAAATCACCCAGTTATTATACGGAATGTAAAACACAGAACGAAAAAGGTCACGTTTGAAATGATTATCAAAGATATTAATATCAAAATGGATTTTCCTAAATATTTAGATATACTTCCAACTTAAAATAAGTTTTTTTTTCAAATTATAATCAGTATTTTTGGATTTTTTATAATCATTTTTATTTTATCTTTTTTAGTAAGTCAAATATTATACCTGAGAATTTGAATTAAACAATAAAAATAAGACACCACAGTAAAAATGTTTTATTTAAAACAGTACGATATATATTATTATTTTCAAATAAATGTAATTATAATAGAATTACAATAATAATTAATATTTTTAATATATATTATTTTTCGTAATTATAAATTCATAAAAAAAAAATTAATTAAAAAACGTATTGTTTGGCTTTTGAACGCAACATTTGTTGTCAATCGAATGAATAACGAATCGTTGCCGTACGTGGAAATCCTGTTAGATATAAATCACTTATCGATAACAATAATAATAATGAATTTATTTTCCTTTTTATCCACCTCTTCTATGTCATATAAAAACGTGTGTTTGTCCTTTATGCATTACCACACCATTCATCCGATCGCCATTAAACTTTAAATAAATCGATTGGTCGATTCACATCTGAAGCACGAAAAGAAGAGATATTACGAGCTCCGAAAAGAGACGAACATACGGGAAACAAGATTAGAAAAGAATTACGGGTGAAAACAAAAAAATCAAAAATTGAAACGGGACCTCTTCGGAACAACTTCTAATTGTACAAATAAAATTAGAACTTCGACTTTTCCACGATAACATTCGAGTTAAACGCGATTTGTTTGCATTGTTCAAATAGGCAATTCTAAGGACCGGGGAAAAAAGTTCCCGAACAACCGAATTTGCATCAACAAAATTACTTTACATAAACACCTAGGTGCGTGGAATTTAAGATGCCGTTAGCCAGAGAAAAAACTTCATGTATTAGTTATATTTTTTTCCTTTGATCATTTATTTCGATTGATTTTTTTGTTTGTGAGAGTTTCAGCTCGGGGGGCTCGAAAGATCGGTGTAATCTCGTTACTCGATCGTGGACGTTACGATAACCTAGGATAAATTTACCCCCCCCCCTCCCCGTCAGGAAATATTGACCGGGAGTGAAATATAAAATAGAATATTTTTATGTCTTCGAAATTTCGTTGGAGGTAAGCTTATCCTAGGAGATATTTGCCGGTGGGACGTAAACAATATTATCATGGGTATACAAATCCTATTATACCGGTCTTTCGAGCACATCAAACCGGAGACTCTCACAAATATTAAATCAATTTAATCGATTTATCCTAGGATATATATTTGCCGGCGGATAAACATATTTGGGAGGTAAACGTATCCTGCAGGTTACACGACTCGAGGCCATTTTGAAAACGACATCAAAATACGCCCGCGGTATCGCAAATGCCCGTTCCGTTTCGACTCGCTAATATAGTATACCGAAATTGTATTGTAATTTGTCGCCCGAAATTCAATTGTCGAGAGCTCGGCGTTATTATCGGGTATCGTCGTCGTCGTCGTCGTCCCTCGAAAACTTTTGTCCGCGGGCGGGCGGCGATGTTTGCCCGTCGGCGGTCGTGTGACGCCGTATTATTATATTATAACGACGACGATTTTACCTCGGCCCCGCGAAACGGCAACAGCTGCGTCGAATATCCCGCGAACGAAAACCGTTTGTCCGTAATTCGGGCACCTGCTGCACGGACCCGGATCACCACCGCCCGCCACCGAACGGTCTGTCGAGATTTTTTAACACGATTTCGACGACGACCGCTTAAGACGCGCCGCGCGTCTCGGTCCCCTGCTTCCCACCCACTCAACCCCATCCCCCGGTAATCTTTCAAACTTTACGAAACGATTTCGCGCGGTAAGCATTTCTCGATGTGTGCAATTTATTTTTTCGTTTTTTTTTTTTTTATTATTTCATTCTGCAAAACGCGGTGAGCAATGTATCGGTTTTACCGCGACCCGTGTTTCCATCACCCCTTCACCGTCATGTCCTTTAGCCGCTTTTCTACCCGGAAATCTCGATCACTCGATAGTGTATAACGTTCTTTCCCCAGAAGAATACGGTTTCTGATTATTTTTTTTTTCGATTTTTCTTGTAGTATTTCTTAAACAATTGGGGGGAAAAACATTTTAAAAACGCGGGTACAGTTTCCGGGGCAATAAAGGTTTCTTTGCATTCTTTTATTTATTTGATTGTTTTTTAATGTTGTGGTTCTGTTAAGAATAATCACAGAAACCTGAAATCATCTACAGAACACCAATATTAGCCCTATATTAAGTAGAATTGGTTAAATATTCAAAATAGTCCGATAATTTTTTTTCAACTATTTACAGGTATTTTAAATTTTTAAATTAAATAACTCTGAGTATCCTAACTTTCCGAATTCTCACTACAAAAGTGACACACGCGTCAAGATTTTTTTAAAAAATTCTTTATGCTACATTTTTATAATAATTTAATCCTTCCACCTCCAACAGAAAAAAAAATAAAAATAGAAGGAACGTTAACAAAAACGATGCAGGTTTTTGGTAAAGGGTATTTTCTTTTTTTTATTTCTTTGTATAACTTATTTTAAATTCCAATTTAAACACGAATAATATACATTATACTTTTCGATATAAGATTTGTCATTTTTAAATGTTAACAATAAATATCCTAAACGTCGCGTAAAATTAGCTTGTTTTTTTTAAAATTGAATGCAATTTTCCACTCTTTAGAATCGATTTTGGATTAAAATTCAGTATATACTGAACTAATATAAATCGCTCTGTGCATATTATTTATTATATTCTCGATTTCTCATGCCCACGACAGTGGCGTGCTCATGGTGCGAAATATGAACTTTTTTTTTTAAATTCATCATCCTACTGCTCGTTTTCCTGTAAGTTTTCAAAAGCGTATTCAAATCCGATCTAACGTAATCGCAAACAGATTTTATTACGTAGTGTTCGCGGGGATGTAAAACGTTCGCGATTTAAAATCGCGTTGTACACACGCGCCTGTTATTCAACAGTTTCTTTTTTTTTTTTTTTTTTAGTCGACCGGTACCGGCATTTATTAAAATACACCGAGCAAAATAAGGAAAATTTTAATTCGCGAATCACCGCAAATTATTATGCACCACGTAAATGGAACAACTCGAGAAAGAGAAAATCGTTTAAATCGAATTCGAAAACTGTTTATTTTTTCGTTCTCGACTGACGCATATAAACTATTGAAATATTATTAGGTTAGGTTAGGTATACTAGGTTTTGCGTTTTTGTAACGATTTTCAAGATTGAGGTGCGAATTCCAAAAACTGCACGCCCGCCAATATTCATAAAGGTTCTAAAACAACAAAATGTTCACCTACCTATATTATTTGTTGTTTTTCGAATTTCACAATCGTTTTTACATCGAATAGCTCACAACAATCAAAAACGATATCGCATTATCTTTTGAAACTTTTCTGCTTTAATAAAAGTGAAACATTATTATAATAAATACCTACTCACTTGCAATAAACACATTATATTAAAAATTAAGGTACACACCGAAGAGTGGGAATTTATTTTTGTTATCACATTTTCAAATTTAAATTTAGAAATAGTCGTAACAATTTGTTCTTATTATACCCATCGGGAAAATGATATGCAGAATACGTAATAATGCAGTACAATTATTTGTACTTATGATGCTAAATAAATATATGGTACAAATATCCAAAAGTTATTATTTTATTAGTAATCAGGCGCGGACTGACTAAAAATAGTTAATTTATATTAAAAATGAGATTATAATATTAGATTTTTATAATTGTTTAAACTTAAAGTCACATATTAAAAGTCAATGTTTTTTTTTCAAAAATAATTTGATTAATTTTAATGTTATATGCCGAGAACAACTAGAACACCTTTCTTATCTTTGTAACTATTGTAGATAGATTACAGTATTGTTATTGGTAACTACCCTTTTAATCTCCAAGGTGACTAAATTTATCTGAAGATTATTATCGTCTAATTTTTACTATTTTAGTTGTATTTATTATAATTATTAATTCGTGACAAGTGTACACTCAAATGGGCAAGTGATCTTGGGGCTGGGAATGCTACAGTATCCCAGCACCTCAGCTAGTCCACGTCGTTTGTTAATGCTAAATAGTATATATTATTTATTGGTGTTTGACACGACTTGGGCTAAAATCCCCTTAACCTTCCCCCCTGGGTACGCCACTGCCTTAATTGAAGCGCCCACAGAAAATATGTCCTTGAAATACGAAAACAGTATTTTTTTTTTTTTTTTTTTTAAATAAATATATCCGGTATATATTGGTTACCCGGGAAAAAAAAGAAACTATTTTTATTTTGATCAATTGTTTCCACGCGGATAAACGTTTTTATGTATATTTTGTTTTCGTACGATGCTTCACCTTGTTAAAGCCAAAAAAAACACCTTGCCTTCTCTTATCCATCTTCTGTATCAATTTTAGGAACATATGTATCTGTTCACGATAAACTGCCACATGAATATCATTTCTCAGCAAACAAAATATCGCCTATATATTATAGTACTAAATAAGTGAAGTATATTGCAACTCAATTGAAATGTCTGATCATTGTTAGGTATTGAGTTTCTAAAGGAATTATTCAACAATTTCAATTATTTAATAATTAAAACAACTTCCGAATCGCAACACAGTTTGATTTACCTGTACATAAAAAATTAATTTAATTGAAAAAAAAACGTTTCCTTATTTTAGCAATTTATATTTTATTATTATTGTTTTAACTGGTATATTTTGCGAACAGACTTTTTTTTTTTAATCTGTACGCCGCAACTCAACCGACCGCATTATTTATGCATGTTGTTTAATACAAAAAACAAAAATTTAATTGGATATTCGATTTTAAAAGAGGAAATAGATTTCCGAACTCAATTGTGTATTGTATTATTGTAAATGTCGTAAAAAAAAAAAAAAACGGTACAACAATAGCAAAACGAAAAGTTAATTAAAACTCATACAAGCGGTGTCATATTAATATGATGATACGTTTGTATATTTATAATCGTATAAACATTGACTGCAAAGAAAAACACTCTGTAGCTTACAGTCCCTCATCATCATCGGCTTCCGAAGATCAAGTCTTGTCATAGTAATCATTCATGTCCGTCACTTGGTGTCTTCTTGAGTTGCTGGAAGGAGTTAAAACTTATGTAATGAAAAATCTCTTCAGAATAGGAATTTCGGAGTCTTCTCCTGGTTTTGTTACGGTTTATTTCTTTTCCATGATGATGGTGATGAACCATCATTAGCAAACGTCTAATTGGCTTTATTTTAGAAGTCATATACCAGGTAATCCATTTAGGTGAATACATTCATTATCTCAGAAAACATTAACTTTTTGCGTAATTTGTTTTCTAGAACATTTAAAAAACGATGAACTACACAAGATGCTCTATAATTTTCTATTTATGTTATTTTTTGTCGCCATTCTTTTTGGCGGTGAGACCACAACCTACATTTGATTTTCAAAATTCCATTAATAGATGGAGTGTTTTTTAAAATAAATTGGAGTGTTGACATTTTTGATTTCCGTTGATCCGTTGATGAGATATTATACTTTTACTTATGGGTGATAAAAAATAACATAGATATACAATTATAGAGCTTCTTGTTTCTTAAATGCGAAAACAAATTCCAAAAAAAGTTAATAATTTCCAAGATAATGAGTGTACCACTTAGATGAATCACTCAGTACTTATACTCTGGACTTTAAAAAACTAATTTTTCTTATCGAAATGATATAGAATTATTACGTGAAGTAATAATTCTTAATAATCTTTATTCTACACTTGTAGGATACATTTTTTCAATAACTGGTAAACTCATACATATTATTTCGATTTTCATGATTTTCGCGTTTTCCGATTTACCTACTTTAACTATTATAGTCATAGGTACAATTAACAATAATAATTTTCATTTTTAATTTGAACTTGAAATTCTAAAATTTATTTTTTTCGAATTTGGTTTTTAAAATATATCCCGGATTTATGGATTCAGTGGTTAAGCCACATTATTAAGTGTCACCAATAAAATAAACCACTATAAACAGCCTTCAAATGTGTGTTCCAGAGGATCACACATTACATCCAAGGAAACGATAATACATTGCGAATGAAAAACGATTTGGAGCGAAGTTTCTTTTATACGGTATATGTACATTTTCCCGTTTTCCGACATTTTCACCGGATTTTATCAATTATTATAAAACTTACCTGGAAAATTAAAAACGACTACCTTAAAATAAAAAGTAAATCAAGTTTCCTTTAAGAAAAGGTACTACACTTGATACATTGGAGCAAGATTGCTGGTAGAAACGTTTTTCCCAAAAATAAAAAAAAAAATTCAAAATAAACATCATTGTAAAACCAATACATTTTTAAATAGGGTATAACGCAAATAATAATAACTATAAAATCGAACGTCTTAATTCGAAATTGTATGTGCATTTAAAAAAAATATTTTTTGATACACATTCTGTCTATAGTATATTTTATAATCTATGGTAAATAAATCGAGCAAATAATGTGACCAACTGGGTAACTTGCATATTCGGTAATGTTAATGTATATGCAAAATCTTGCAAACCAAGATAAAAATTTTGGTGCCTAGCGACATTTCTAGTGGCTTATGAACCTAACCTACTCGCAATGCTTTTTATAGTATTGTGAAAAAACTTACTTGCAAATGAATAGCAAAATATCGGTAGGTGTAGGTTTAAAATGTGTACCGTGACAAGGGTGAACAAGTTAAAGATGGACTTCGAATAATCATTTTCTGTTCTATTTATCGCTGAAATTCAATCAAATTTTAATAACAAATATGCATTTCAGTTTAATCAAAATAAGAATAAATAATAGTAATTTTAGTTAGACGCATGCGATTGTAACATAAAAACGCGGGAATAAAGCAATACACCTATATTATACGCTGAATATTAAAACATTTTTTTTTTTTTTTTTGGTTTGAAACGAAAAAAAGAAACAAAAAACGATAAAACGTAAAACGATATAAAATGATGTTTACAAAAAAAAAAAGAAGAAATTGATACAAAACTTTATTTGAACAGTGACTCAAAAGAAGTAACCTTTTTCGTGCATGCTATATTACATATTATATGATATATTTTGTTAGTACTATTTTTTTTCCCCTCTCTGTAAGTATAAATACTGAAACGCAATTAAAATCCTGAATAATAATAATGGTTTTGTATGTATAAAGTGTATAAAATGGCTGTACGTTTATATAATATTATAGTGCTTCAAACATCAATAAAAATAAATACTCGAAACGGATTTAAGGTTTAAATGAAAATAATATGAGTTTGTGGGTAAAAAAAAAACGCGAATAACCGAAAACCCCGTAATAAGTGTACTATTGTTGCCATAGCCCGCAGCGGAGTGGTTGGAGGGGTTACAACCCCTCCAACTGAAATGAATCCGACGACTATTCTGTGAACGTTTGAAAAATACGATTTGTTAATATTGTTAGATAAAATGAAGTAATTATAAGTGCAGTTTAGTGTGGGGTTAAAAAATAATAGGTACAGTATGTTTAAAAAACAGGACGGAACGTTAATTCAGTATGACCACGGATATTTACCGTATAGACAACCCAGGGTTGGTTAACAACATTGATGGCCTATTTTCATGGACAAAGGCGAGTGAGAACTAAGTGCATACTCTTCTACACATATAGAAATCGACTTTTTATAGCGAAAGGTAAAAATAAACAGACATATTTTGTACAATGGGTGAGCCACTTTTGTAGATGAGGAGTTGGGAAGTAGGTAGGGGAAATTTAATGTGCATCTGTATCATCAACGATTATTCTTTGATAACGAATAACGATTCTGAGCGGAGTTCGGTTGTGCATGTTTTTAAAGGTCGTAATATTTACGATTTGAAAATAATATGCTTCGTAAATTAATAAAATACAAAATAAACATTATTGTAAATCCAATAGATTCCACACTCCACTCAAAATCTAAAACACCGGAATTTTTTGGAAAACACTATATTTTGGTTTTTAATAGAAGTTTTTAATGAAAACACAAATTAATAATTACGTGAACGAACTACGTGTGGAACACACGAATGAAAGATTTGTATTCACGTAAATAAACGTGAATTTACTATTACGTCCGCGTGTTTTAGTGTTATTCACGTATTCCCGGTTATATAATTATGCGTACCGTATTAAATGTATTAGATTTATTGCGGATTTAGTATAATTTCAATTTATTTTACTGTTAAATGAAAATTATTGATAAAAATATCATGAACTCAAAGTAAATACTACACACTGAAATCACGTGAATACATGAGTATACGTGTACACTGTACACTTGTCATACGTGAAATAGTAAGCTCTGGTTAATAACATTCAGCGACACATTCGTAGTCACCTATTTATTTCGTATTCAACACGTATTGTATAGACTGTTGATTCCGTACAAACATTAAACAAAATACGCCCAACGTCCGAACAAAATCATAGAGCATAATACCGCCGTTGTGTGATATTACGGTTTTAACAGACTATTGATTTGCATTTTATTGACGACAATGCGATTCGTTGTAAATTATATTCTATTTATTGGTTTCAGCCGTAATTTATAGTAAAATCAACGGCAAATTCGATGGAAAGTTCAAGCGAACAAAAATAATAATAATAAAAAACTTTATCGCTTTTGTATTTAAATAAACTTTTGCGTTCGGATTCACGATTCCTATACGGTGGATTTCGTTTATCGGAACGGGAAACGACGGAAAATGTCCGATTATTATTATCCGTCCGTGGGTTTTACGTATTTTACTAGGACTAATAAAATACAAGCCCGTATACAAAGGGGGGGGAGTTAAGCGTTCAATTCCCCCCTTCCACGGATTTTTCAAATCCGGTATATATTAAAAATATAACAAAGACTACAAGTTCATGTATTAAAGATATTTTAAGCCTCCTCCCACGCCCGAAAATTAATTTTGAATAACTGTTTGATTATTAATTCGTGAAGCTCGAAATCAATTCGCGACGCGCGCCGTAGGTACGGACAATAATACTATTAATTTCGGAGTGATGATTTGAATGTTCTGCCTGCACGATCGCCTCCGAATACCTCTGCTGCAGTATTTATCACGCGTCTATGACAAATTAACATTAAATGTTCGACACAATAATCTGTAGGCGTATGTGTTTAAGAAACTGTAAATCAACGTGTATTTGTATAGATATAATTATTTCGAGACGTTTTACAGTGGAAATATTACAATTATTCGTACCTATATATTATTGTTAGATGTGCAATCGTCCATATAACGGGTGATTTATCACTACCTACTATAAAATATAAATCGATACAGGTACGATTCGTCGGAGTATAATAATTATTATAAATCGCGTACTCTCGTTGTATATATTGTATGTTTGAATTATATACAGTATCGCAAAAGATGGTACATCTATACTAGAGCTTTCTATTTCACGTGTACACGTATATTCACATATTCTGCACGTATTTCAGTGTATAATATTTACTTAAGTTTATGGTACTGGTGAACATTTTATTTCAACAACGAAATCAATTATAACTATACAAAATCCGTAATACCTATGTATGTAATATTATATAGCACGTATTGTAGTGTATTATAAAATGTATATCTAAATGCGATACTTGATAAGATGCATGCCGGGTGGTTTTGTTATTATCATTATTATTATTATTATTATTATCTGCTGTGTGTGGTATTATCACTCGTTCGCCTGCGGTCAGTCGTTGCGCACCGTCTTTGTACTTTTATTTACGCTTCAATAATATATCGGCTATGTATCATTTTATTAATATCAATCTCCTCATTTACATCTAATGAAATCCTACATAGCAAGCACAACACGTATTATGCCGTAAATAAATAAAAAATTGATGAAAAATTGATGGCAGGTGATAGTAGGCAAAAAGTGTACACTACTGTATTCGAGTACAGATAAAAACGCTATATGAGTAAATACTGAACATTCCAGTGTTATATACAAATAAATTTTAAAACATAAATATTATACAGGTTAATTATTTTTATCGAGAACTAGCAATTTCCTCGGCGAATATTAAGTTAATTCGATTTCTAATTTTTTAACCAAAATTTTCTAGATATTTTGATATGCATAACACTAATATCAGATTTACCATTTATAAGTTATAAGCATTTAAAGTTAAAACCAGTAAAGTAAATAAGAGTTATCAATTCATAATTTAAAAATAATGTAGTATAAAAGGGTAATAAATAAAATTCATTGCCCTTTTATCCCTTCTCCACACTTCTCTCAGGTCTAATAGTTTTTTGGAAGTACTAAAAGTATAACCGATATTATAATAATTATATTGTAATTAACTCATATTAGAAAAATATTAAGATTTCTAAAAAGTGGTGAAAAGATTTATATGAAATTATTATTACATTTTTGTACGAATAATGAAATGTCACGCGCACGAAACTTTTAGGTAATTTTTAATAACCCCACTTTCCTTCCGAAATACAAGTTAAATATTTGGTGACAGTCCGGTTAGAAATGTAATCAATCTATTTTAATGGGTTATTATTATAGAGTACAGTGGCAAACGCAGGAGAGAGGGTTCGCAATAATAATTTTATTGGTATTACTATTTATGAAACGCTCAATACTTATCTTTGGTCCCGGGGATGAAGAAGAGCTAATTTTGATCTGTGGCAATCTTTCGTTTTAATCGAATTTCTTCCCTTTTATTGACCGGTCTAATTGGCCTGCGCGTAAATTCTGCGGCCCAATTTAAAATTATAATTTAATTCACTATGGTGTGCTTTTTGTTTGGCCAAAAAAAAAAACCCCCGCACAAGTCATATTATATTTGTTGTACAACAGTTTAGCCGTTTAGCGATTATGTCTTTTGGCAATTCGCAATATTTAATCCGTTTGTATCGAAAACTATACGGAATCAACTTGAGCGCTTCTTGAGCCCCGGGACCGAAGATATATAGACACGAATCGAAAATCGTCGAGAAACAACAATACCGTCCAATATAACGAATTTATGTCAATTAATTTATCGTTCTTGTTACTACGATAATACTATTATCGTGTCGTATATTACGGTAGGTATATACGAAAAAGCACTATTAAAACGCAGAAACCCTCGGTTTGGAAATATTTCCTGGGTCGGCGATTCTCCTAATAGGACATGATATATTACTTAAGGCTTTGGTTTTATAAAAAGAAAAACGTACTCGTTTCGTTTTTATCGAACGAGTAAGAAAAAAAAATAATTTTTTCCCTCTCTATATACACAACGATACGATCCGTAATTCGAGGACGTACATAAACCGCCGCATGGTATGTACAGCGACATGCCGAAAAAGCATTATCTCTGTACGGTTTACGGACAAACAATAACATGTAAAACAGCGAATACAATCGGACATTTTTATTCGTTTTTTCTCTTACGATTTTGCCAATATTTTTTATTTTTTTTTTTTTTATTTCGGCCGCTTAAAATAATATGCAATAATACTAACGCCCGCGATTTTAGCCCATCATTCGAACTACGGTGTAAAACGCTCGGTACGCGAAGACGATGTTTTACAATCAAGAAAACGAGTCGTTTATTATTGTTGTTTCGGTCGCTGGATCGTAAAAAATGAAAATCGAATTTTACTTCTTTCACCCCCCGGGTGACGAAACCGGAGGGGTGAGTGAGAGAATTGAAAACAACGCGTATCACTATACGGCCGTAATATTTTGCCGGCCGCGGCGGTGTAAAACGGCCCGGGTGCATAATCAAACCGTTTTTATAGGTTTTCCCGGTTTTTTTTTTTTTATTGGATTAATATGTTATATCAAATGAAAAAAAAAAACGTATCGCAATAATAGGATTAATCGAATTAAACGCGAAATAATAATATCGTCTACATAATCAGGTGGGCGTCGGCACGGGGTCCCGGTGGCACCCCGTTGACCGAATTTATATTTATTTTCAAGACTAGATTTCTCCGTTGTACGTATGATTTTGTACGATACAAGTGATGATAGCCATAACGATGCGCAACATAAATCGTACTATCAAACAGATTTACAATAGTAACTCGAAAAACCACGGTTTGAGAAAATCGGATTTACAGATTTTACGTATGTTTCAATACCTGTAAAACAAAAAAATGTTTCAACTATTCTTGTACGATTTTGGATTCGTGTATAAACACAAACTATGTATTAAAACAATAATTAAAAAAATATATATATGTTGTTTCATAAACAGATGTAATTACTTTGTTTAACTATACCATAGTGTAATGGACTAAAGCCCTATTTGAATTAATATTGTAATGCCAATGAATGTGTAGTAAATAACTGCATTTTAACCATAGGAAATGTATAATTTAATTTTTTTGAGTCGCTTTACGCTACCGTCTTGGTAGTGCGATACATTTAAATATATTACATAAAATACAACTAACTACACATGAATACAATTCTGCGGCTTGATGTAAGAACGGCAAATAAACGCATAAGACTCTATGTATTTTATTAAATGTAAATTTTTGTTTAGTTTTCAATTTTTACAAAAACTTAAACCATTTTTATTTAAAAATTGTACACTTTTTCTTTTTCTGTTTATTTCTAATTTTAAAATAAATGTGTATAGCGACAAAGCTATCGGGTTTTTTTTTCTTGGCTTGTTTTTAGTAGCGTTCGGTAAAAATGTTCCAATACGACGTTTTCTACCTCCTACTACCATTTTAAGTATTTTCCTCTGTTTATTTTTGATTCAATTTAGCTACAGTCGTTGAAAAAAAATTCAAAACTAAACGATAAATACAAGAATAATTTTCCCAATACTTAATTTGAATTTCCAAGTTCTAAGAACATTATAAGGAATGAAAAATTAGTATTCGTATTTGAGAATTTAAATATCTTGTTTTATGGGCACCGTCCTACGCTTTCTGTGTTTTCGTAATAATTGATAACGCCCAGTAAACGAATTGACGTGGATGAATATAGTACAAAAATTACTGTATAATTTAGCAAACAACGAAATCGAACTATTTACGAATAAAAATGAATGGACCTACTCTATTCGAAACATTTTTGTAAATTAGAAACACTTTCCAGAAAAAAAAAAAAATGTATCTTTTTATTCATTTAAAACACTTTTTCGGTTGGGTAGATAATCAAAATGCTTCGGCTATTTCACGCAATAGCACTTCAAAAACGCATAATTTTCATCCAGTGGTAATTTATTTTTAATTCGATTTTTTTTTTTTTTTATTCGTACAAAAAAAAAATTGGCTATTCAAACACATTAATTCGAATGATCTAGGTAAAACTAATGTTGTCCGAGAAATAATATCGTAGAAATTTAATCAATGGAAAAATGGAAAAAGCGCGTGGTTTGAAATAGCAATTATGTTACCCAAGAAAAACTATATTGCGATGTATTAAAGTAACTCAAAGTATATATACCTATATGGTCTTTTAATTTATACGCTGTTAATTTTAATTTATTTTCGATTCATTTTGTTTTATATATATATATATGTATATTTTAATACCTATTAAGTGCAAAATCGTTATTATTACATTTTTTTTTTTTTTTCGTATTTATCAAAATACACAAATATTATTAATTTCAATGTAATTTTAAATCTATTATCGCGATAAATTATTTCGGAAAGTCATAATAATAATAATAATAATAATTTATAAACTCTTAAAACCGTTACGCTACAGAAGACCGCGGCTTTGTTAATAGAATTCGTTGCGGGTCAAAAGTACCGCGCCGCAATAAAGTTAATAGTTCAAAAGGAAAAAGAAAAATAATAACAAAAAACACAAACAAACGAAAAAACCGACTACAATATCGAATATTATAATATAAGACGGTAAATTATTATTATCCATTAGTAAATTAATATAATATTAATTGTTGAATAATAACGACGGGTGGTGGATAACTTAAAAAACTCGATTAAAACATATTATTTTATCGGTCTTCTTTTATTTTTGATTCAGGTCGTCTATTTCTTTCGATGACCGCAGATTTCCGTTCTGTCTCCGCAGTTCAAACTCAAATCCTTTAAGTTTGATAACTTGATAATTTGATCCTTAAGTCAATAACTTTTTCATTCGTGGATACTTATTTGTCCTCTTCAATGAAAAGGTAAAACTTTAATCACCTTCTATACGTGACCCTCAATTATAGGCACAGCAATCTGTGACTTATAATACCAATTTCTTCTAATTTTTTTTTTTTTTACATTTATAATTTCCCAAAGTTCTAAATCGTCTGACAATACAAATATTTATTCTGCCACAGAACGAAATGTCAAGCGTTTTACGCGGTACTATCGTCGATACAAATGCTTTATGTAAGGGCAAAGATTACACACTTAAATAAATGTAATTGAACGTGCAATCTCTCTGAAAAAAAAAAAAAAATGTTTTGCAATGAAATACGATTTTTTGGTACGACACCGCAGTGTTGTGCAGCCTTTTGTGTGTGTGTGCGTGTGAATAATTCGTCTACCCGCATCGCCGAGCATTATATACTCGCTATACGTACATCCGCTCGTATATTTGTAAACATTTTTTTTTCCGTTTGATAAAAATCTATACTCATCATTATAGCACGTGTATACATAAAGTGGTGGTATAGGTAGTGAACATACGGGATGATAAATCCTCGATAGTGTAACGTGCCCAACGTAAGAATGAATACTTAGGGGAAAAAGTTAAATTAAAACTCCAACTTGAATTTGAATAATTGGTTACTATTTCCAATAAAAATATAAGTCCAAATTAATTCACAAATAAATACAAGTCCAAAAACAATAAACAGAATGACGCGAAGTTGCTCGTGTATGATCGTGGTGAACTCGTCTGATTTGACGATGTTTCGGGCGACGTTATATACGCTCGGAGGAACCCCCGCAACCCGCTGTTCATAGTCGCGGTCGTCTCCATTATTCCGTTATGACAATTTATAAAATACCCTGAAATTAATTTATCTAAGTTAATGCAATTTCGGTTAAATTGAAGTGTCAATACAAGATCGGTTGATGCAATTTTACTTTGAAATTATATATTTGTCTTATCGTTTATATTCGACTCGAATCCGTACGCGATATTGGATTTCCACTATGAGCTCACCCATGCTTATGTATAATAAGGCGTGTGGGTACATAACAATAAGATACTCAGAAATCACAGAAATTATTGGCTCTTTTAGAAAAACTGTTGCATAACTGTTATTTTTTATCGCCCTTATTTTTAAAAGTGAAGCCACTAACCAAATTTTTTTTTTATTACATTTAAATCTTGAAAATAATTTACAAATATGACATAGTATAGTCACTGTGTAGGCACGCACCCCGTGACCAGTTTTGTCAAAGCACAAAGATCATACAACGAGGCATTTAATGGCTAGAATAAATAATATTAGAAGAGAAAGTTAATGCTTGAGCGTGGGTTATAGAATCTACAAAATCATTATCGCACTTAAATATGTGCATAATATATTTAACGTTGCTGAAATCCTTAATAGTATTAACTAATCTGTCGCTTACCAGGTGAATTACTCAGCATTTCTCGAGCTCACCCTTATTCCTATCACAGTTAATCGTTGTTACACGATCATTTATGTTTTATAAAGAGTGCTTTCTTGTTTGTGACCATCAAATTAATTAATATAATAACTGATTTTTTTTGTTTTATCCATGTCACTAAGGTAACTCAGGAATCAACTAGAAAAATTCTACTTTCTTACTAAAATCACAATAAAAAGTTATATCAACCATCCTATAGTTTTCCTCTTGTTTTAGTTGCCTGGTGTGCAAAGCTTTATGGTTGGAACAAATTTGTACGTTTATAAAGTAGACAGACAGGATTTCAATCTTGCTATTATGAAAGAACCCCATTACTTACAGGTTCGTTGTCGTACCTGAAACTTTTACTCGTAGATTTACAGATCAATTGTTTTCAATATTATTGCTGACCTTTTTTTGGACAGCGGTTTTTTTTTTTTTTTTTTTTTTATTAGAATGTTTATTAAGACCGGGGCTTAGTGTCAATACTTTATATTTTACTATACAGTTTATAAGAACATATAGATTACCCAGTAGCAAAACTAGAATTGTTTGAAGGTTGGTTTCACAATATGGTTACATATAAAAAAAAGAATGTTTTAGTTCACTAAAATAATTTAACTGCGGATGGAGGGAGCGTCTAGATATCCAAAAAAACCCCTCCCTAGTTTCGCTACTGAACACAATGTTTTTGGATATTCTCGGACGTTTGTTGTTGAATCAATTTTCGTCACTCGCTAGTAAAGAAAAAAACCACGTACCCACATATAACATGTATTTCGACTCTTTTGGACTCTATTATTTCGTTTTACCGTTCGTGAAAAACAAAAAAACCGTTTCTATCGTGAAATCTCTACTATGTAGGTATAAGTGTATTGCATGTGGTGTCGTAAGAAATTCAAAGACCGCCGAAATTCCGCCCTCGGCGATCCGCGCCCGAGTTGACCTGCCAAAATTTGCATAACAAAAAATAAAGCGACGAGTCATGTAAACGTTGACTTTCGGTTTTGAAACTCGTTTGCGGCAATGATAAATAATTTAACGACGGCGAAATAATATTATATTTTACGGGCAACGGCCCTTATCGCCGGACAGACGCGGAAAAACATTATACCGCAGGGTTCCGCGCGGGACTATAATATAACGAGATAGTAATTTGTCTTAAAACTTTGTGCATCAGTCTTCTAGGTCATATTAATCAAACTACGATGCTCTTATTTCGTGATTAATTTTATAATATATCCGGCACGCGGCTCCGTATAGCCGTAACGAATATAGCGATACCGCCGCCGTTAGTTTTCTATGAATATCAACGGAATTAATCAGACGTCGTCGTCGTGATAAACTGCGATATAATATTATCACCGTTAGGTGGGCACCTCTATTACGATTGTACGCGCGATAATATTCTTATACCGTGACTAAACAAACGGGCGCATCGGAAACACAAATAATTGCGCGTCGTTCTCCCATATCATTGTGCGCAAGTGCTCCGGACGTGGAAAAAAAACCACGACAAAATAAACATGGGACGTACGCAGGTATGCTGTCAATTTTGTGATACGCAACATTCGGGCTCTCCCCTTTACAAACGTAACGTCGTTCGTCTTCCGCTTTTGAATTATTTATTATTGTATATTGGCATTCAGTAATTTTGAAAATTCTGAGAACGACTTGCGTCACAGTTCTGTACGAAGTGCGGGAGGGGTGCGCCTGTTCGTCCAAAATGATATCATACCCATCTGTTTTGCCATGGAAAAAACGGTACACAATATTACCGTCGTCTTTTTCAGCGCCGATGAATGCAAAACCGCGATTGTCCGGTCGAATTTATTTCCCCGCGTTTATTCCGTATCGCGCGCACACAAAACAATATTTTTTTTTTTTATAAAACATATGTTTCCGAAAATGCTTTGTTTTTGTTGGCCTCTTGTATAGATTTTAAATCGCGAAAAATATAACACCGCTTATACCTATCGAAATCACGATTATAGATATCGAATGGTTCCAAAACACGGTGTATCTTATAGAATACAGGTGGTCCGCGACTTAAACGGTTCTTAACGTATTTTATTCTCAGACTTCTAGTGCACTCCTGGTGGAACTACATACGAATTAACAGATTATTGCCGCTATTGTAATAATAATACGCTATAGATATTATGTACTAAACTGGACCCCCCCCCCCGAGAAGAACACCAATTGGAAGACCGAAGCAGAGACAAAAGCAAGAAGGAATTATAATACAACTAGGGAATAGACAATGTTAATGAAATAACTAGGGTTAAAGACAGACAACAATTTCAAAAACTGAGAATAAGCATTGTTGCAGTTTAGGCGCTGATATAACTTTACTAAACCGACGACGCATACAAATATTTCGTTACAGAGATATAATATACACGAATCAGATTAAAAGCTAGACGTAGTTATTATCTGCAGTATACAGGTGTTTTACGAGTACCTACCTGCAGAGTCCACGGCGAGAAGTCGTAAGTGAATAATATGTTTGAAACCGTTTTACATAACTTAACTACTATGTACGACTCGACGACAAATATTTGCCTTGTATTTTATTTGCTTTTGTATAAACGGCCGGGTTTACGCGCAGATGCACGCGAGCCGTAAATTCGTATTTATAAAACGCATCATTCGTCGGGCCGCTTGACGAATTTATTTGCTTTTTTCTTTTTCGTTTTCTTTTTTTTTTTCATAAGAATTTATGATTTTAGAGTACACGAGCCGTTAGAACCGTGCTAAACTACCGCAAGGAATAAAGTCGATAAATCGCTGTTGTACTGTCTATTGAAAAATGTTCACCGATTTTTTTTTTTTTTCAACTATAGTTATAATATATATAATGTGTATATCTACTTGAAAAACGTCTATAAAATTTCTCGAGAAAACTTTGCGCGTACGGTAAAAACGTACGATATAACCGCATATTTTATTTATATATTTGCACACGCCACGTGCACATATTATAATTTAGCAAGAAAAAGTTAAAAGTTCGGTATATTATGCGGTATATATAATATTATATAATGCGGGAAATAATATAATAATTCAATGCATGATAAATATGCAATTTTCACTTGGAAAAAAAAAAAGTTCAAACTCACAACGCGCCGCGGTACAGACGAGAAGTTATTTATATTAATTATACAAAAAAGCGCAGGTTTTTTGGAAAAATTGTCCGTCTACAATGAAAATACATTATGCGTACATCATGTAGGCTAGTATATAGGTTTTCTACGATATATTTACCGGTGTCTGACATAGGCGTACGCAGAATTTCGGTACAGGTATGGCACAATGTTTCTTATATGTATTCAGTTTAGACAACGATTATTTTGTGGCAATACTACAGCTGGAGTAAACGATTTCAAATTTTATTGGAAACGTTTTACCATATTGCAATTATAACTTTAAACAATTCTAACATAGACATTAACTAATTACTAATATATAAACAGTATAAAAAAATTTTATTCGTACTGTTTATGATCCTTTAAGGAGTAAATTTCGAGATTAAAAAAAAACCGCGACTTTTCTCTTGTTTCGAACGGCATGCCCCGAGCATAGGTATATATATATAGGTGTTTTCAGGCCCGGATTTACGTAAAGACGAGTTAGGCACGTGCTTAGGGCTAGGCAATTGGAGGGTCTAGTAGTACGCAATAGCATCCCGAAATCAAGCATATTAAAATGTATTAAGTAACATATTAATTTTTAATTTTAAAATTTAAATCATATATAAGCTATGACATAATTGAATAGCTAAAGTGTTGTTTATGATATAACTACATCTCATTGTACAATTATCTGTCTCGGAAGTTTTACTAAGACGTGCTTTTGAAACATTTAACATTACAAATTGTGTTCCATTTAAGTACGTTTAACATCTCTGCGACTGTATTTTTGCCGCAAATCACAATAATGTCTTTCACAAAACATCTTTTAAACATCATTTATCAACATGTGTACAACTTAAACGGGTACGTTTTAGAGATGTTTATTTCTAACATATCAATAACCGCAAAATCGTGTTCATAAAACAACATTGAATATAAAACGAAAAATAAAAATGCGAAACATCGGAATCTTGTTTCCGGAGCCGCGGGTATTGAACCCGATATTCTACCTATCCTAACCTAATTCATCTAAATTACTATACACAAGAATACCTAACTAACTATTGAGAAGAGTTGATTTTATGGCTATATAAGTTATTAGGTCAATTTCAAAATATTGTATAATACAATATATACAGAGACATGTATAATTCAAAAGAATATTATTTTAGGTATAGGTAAGAAATTGAGATTCAAAAAAAAATACAAAAACTACAACATCATACTAAAACCAATAAAATTCATCGTCACGCTCAAATATACTTGTAAAATTTAATTTATTCATCAGTATACGTATAAATATGTATCAATATATAATATTAAGATAAAAAGAATTAGACAAATAGTCGTATTAACGCAGACGAAAAATTGTGTTATCCGTGGCAAGCCGAAAAAAACAGTCACTGTTTATGTTTATGGAACCACACGGTTGTTATGGTAAATTTTTTTTTACGTAACGAATAAACAAGTAAAATATTTCACTTTACATCGTCTCTTTCATTGTATTTAACTACTCTTCCGTATTTTACAAATTTTTGATTATCATAATAAAATATGGACCCAATGCTAATTCTAGAAAGGTCTTCGACCATTGTCGAAAACGATACTACAGTTAGTGGAAAAAAAAGACAATTATCGCCATCATTGGCGGATCAAACGTATTCAAAAAAACTTAAAGCAAGTCCTTCGAAGTACGACGGAAAGGAATCACGTAAGTTATTGTATTTCTTTATTAAAATATTATTTTCGTTCGCTGTTGTACACAACGATCGAAGCGCGCGCTGGTCAATATTCCGGGGCGATTCGCGCCACGCGAAATAAGGAATAAGGCGAATTTAAATATATAAACAAAAGGTAACGAAATATGGTAAAACTAGAAAACGTATCCACAACGGTATTGTGTTAGCACGGCGGACGGTAACGGGGAGCGAGGAGGCGGGCGGCCGTACGTCTACCGCTCGGTCAGACGGCGGCCGGCGATAAGGCGACGTTGCATAAGATCGTACAAATAAGCTAAATAAAAACAGTTATTATTTTTTAACGACAAAATGTGTGCGTGCGTGT